>PVHX01014969.1:0-48401 GCA_004024805.1 Geosciurus inauris | reverse complement strand
GTAGCAGTGAGCCCCGCAGCCTCATGGAAGGAATTCACAACAGATGGGTTCGAAGTCAGTGGCCAGCTGCATAGACGCTTTCCCTCCCACACTCTGCAACACATTCCCGGCCGGGCTGGCCCCTGGTGCCAGTGATCCAGCCCTACCCAGCGTTACTGCCTGGGCGCCAGGTGAGCTCCCAACTTGACTTCCTCTTTCCTTTTATCAGTTGTTTGAGTGTTAAGAACCAGTTTCTGGGTCACGCATTGTGACTGTGGAGCCTTAGCCTGCAACGTTTGCCTCGTTCCTGTTGGGTTCGCTCTTGAGTAGGACCCCTGGACGTGTTTCCGTTTTGCTGACCTGGATCGCCATACAGTAGAGGAAAGAGAACCCAGTAGTCTGGAGTTTATGGAGGCACATCTTCTTAACATTCCTGCTCTCATTATTGTTCTTCAGAGTCGTGACTGGAGCCGGCGTCTCGCTGCTGGCACAGCACAGTGAGCTGACCCTGTAGATGCTGCTGTTGTGACCAAGATGGAGCAAAGGGCTTGAGGGGGCCCTGCAGAGGTGGGCGCAGTGGAGACCCTGAACAAAAAGCAACAGGGCCAGCCAGCAACGGGCAGGACCCAAAACCAGTTACTTTCATGTGGCTGTGTCCTGTACAGTCTTTAAAAATGCTGCTTATTGGTAATAAGAGGGAAAGTACTTACACAGTATTTTGAGTCAAAAGCAGGATGATTTCAGGTAGAGATGGAAATTATTCAGAGAAGACAGGAATGAAGTAGACCAAAAGTTATCAATGCTATTTTTTCCCCCTGAGTGTGGGATTATATATATATATATTTCTTTTTTATAATTTGTTTGTTTCTAAGTGTTCTGTGGCACCTAGTCCTTAATAAGCAGGGAAACAAATGTTTTAAAAACCACTTCTTTCTTATTGCTGAGGTGGACTCTGAGGTGGACAGCAGGGCTCTTGGCAGGTGTCGGGCGGTGGGCTTGCTCCTGCGTTCTCAAGGATCAAGGTGTGGAGTTCACTTAATAAAAGATCCATTGTGTGCAGACATGGCTGACTTCCATGTTAGTGCTGGAATTTTTAATTTAAAATTAGCCGTTATTCTATGTATCTGGGATTATGTCTTGTTACTCAGTAACCAGCAAGTAATTTATATTTCTTATTCTAAATTGTGCTCTTTCACTCAGACTGTAGTTAGGCAGCTTGTCTTTTAAAATACTTTAATATGCCTTTGGAAACTATTTTATTGGCTATATCAGCTAGTGAATCCATTCATTAATGGATTCAAGAACTACATTAATTAATAGCTCTGTTCATTAATAGATCAGAGAATTACTAAAGACCCAAAAGTCTGCAGTTGGCACAGTCACCAAGCAAGTGAGCCCTGCCATTCCAAAACCCCCAAACCCTCCAGCCTCAGACCGTGACCTTGGCCACACTGCCCACAAAGACCGAGATCTACTGCCAGTGTCTGAGCTGGCCTAACTTAACACTGAGCTTCAGAACAATACTTGCAGCTGTTGACTGGACTTTGCAACAGCAATTTTGGATGTGCTAGCTCACTTCACCTCCCCACAATTCTGCATGGCAGGTATTATTATGCCCATTTTATACGAGAAGAAGCAGCTTCCAGGAGGCTGAATGATTTGTCCTGGTTGGCTGGGGACAACCCTAGGAAGGACCACAGGGTATTCTTTTTGCCAGGGGACTGCTTCCCTAGCTGGTGTCTTAGCAAAAGAACTTAAATAAGCATTATTCAAATCAAACCAAATAGTTAAGAAATGAATAGCTATATGACTTGAAATAAGAAATTTTATCCACCAAGGTTTAATTGGATTTGCAAAGTATTCCCAATACCATAGACCATATTCAGCACGCCCCTGTGTAGAATATGATGCTGTGGCCTCTCCACAGGCTTTATTAGATAGGTACAAATTCAAAAGTTTGAGCTCTTTGCCCTCATGGAATCAGTGAATAATCAGCTTAGTTCTTTATCCTGGTTAACCAAATTTAGGGAGAAAATGGCCTTTTCTCTCTCTTGTTAGTGCACTTCCTCCCTATCTTTCTCCTTATAAACTGGTCAATTACGGGGGAAGATTTCTCTTCTGCTCTCTTAGCTAGAATACCCTGGTTTCTTCCACTTTCTCATTAGTTGCCCTCCCAGGGTTCAGTAGGTTTTTTGCGTTGCTTTATAGAAAACGTTGAGTATGTTCTTAACTCTTCAGAGGTTAAGGTTGTTTTCAAACTCTGTAAAATGAAAATGTTCAGACGTACACAGAAGTAGAGGAGTGCCTCTGCATGCCTGTCACTCCCGTGCATGCGCTGGGTTTGAGGCGTCACTCTCCCTGGTCTCTCCAAGGCCAGTCACCTAAAAGCAAACCCACGACCCTGGCCACTTGATCCCCCACACGTTGGTGTGTGCCTCCAGGCTATGAGGGCTCTTCCCTAAGTCTGTGAAGTACCATTCCGAGTAACCATTAAACACTGACAAATATCAGGTCAGCCTTCATGTTCTCTAATTGTCTGGTCAGTTCCTTTTTAACAGCAGCTTTTAAAATAGTGTTCAATATGGGATGTACTTCACCTATTGAAAGTGTACAATTCATTAGTTTTTAACATTCACAGAAATCTTGACCTCACACAAGGCAGAACCCACCCTCCTCTGCAGTCATTTCTGGTGGCTCCTGCCCCAGCTTGCAGCCACACCATTGTCCCTGTGGGTCCCCCTTCCCTGGGCCCAGGTATTCTGTAAGACAGACTCATGCAGCGGGAAGTCTCACCACTGCCTTCCCTCACTCAGCATGACCTTTCCAAGGTGCGTCCATGTGGCACCATGCTTGCTAGTGTGTATTTATTCGCTTTTACTTGTTTGCAGTGCTCAGTAGGCAAGCACCCCGTCACTGAGCTATATCCTCAGCCCCATGTTTCTTTTTATTGCTGAATAATATTCTACTAAATGCAACATTTTGTTTATCCATTATCAGTTGATGGACATTTAGGTTGTTAATAAATGACATGAATTTAATTCATTAGTGTCTATTTTCCACATATACTTCTACTATAGTGAATTTTTAATGGTACAGGATTCATGCACAACTATACCCACAACTCAGAATTCATGTTGAAAAATAGTGATGGGGCTGGGGCTGGGGCTCAGTGGCAAAGCACTTGCCTAGCATGTGTGAGGCACTGGGTTCGATCCTTAGCACCACATCAAAAAAGTAAACAAAATAAAGACATTCTGCCTGTCTACACTACAACATTTTTTTTAAAAATGGTATGATGAACAGCCTCATCCATCTGTTGATCAGTATATTAAAACTTGACTTTTACATTTAGATCATTTGAATTTTGGGGGGAGGGGGTTCTAGGAATTAAACCCAGGGGCCTTCAACCACTGAGCCACATCCTCAGCTTTTTTATTTTTTACTTTGAGACAGGGTCCTAGTAAGTTGCCGAGGCTGGCTTTGAACTTGAAATCTCCTGCCTCAGCTTCCCAAGCTGCTGGGACCACCATGCACAGTTAAGAAGCCAGGCATAACTGTAATCCCAGCAACTTGGGAAGCTGAGGCAGGACTTTCACAAGGTTGAGGTCCTAAGTGACTTAGCAAGACCCTGACTCAAAATTAAAAAATAAATAGGGCTGGGGATGTGACTGAGTGGTAAAGTGCCTCTGCATTCAATCCCTGATACAGTAAATAAATAAATTAGAATCAGGGGTTTAAGCCTGCTCTAGATCTTCAGGTTTGTGGGGCAGGTGACTCCTCTGCTGCTCTGTACTCTCTGTTCACAAGGGTGTGTCCAGAGGCCTGCAGTGTAGTACGGGCTTGTTTTCCCTGCCCCTCGTGGAGCTGCACAGAGCTCTGCGTGAGGATGAGCCACAGCTTACTCGGCCAGGGCCTGTGTGGTCTTTCCTTTACCAACAGCTCTGCAGTGCTTGGCCTCTCGCACAGGCTGTTTTGCATTTTGGCCAGGATGGCTTCAGGATAGATTCCTAGAAGTAGGATTGCTGGGTGGGACGACAAACACATCTGTGATTTTGCTAGGTACTGGTGATGGTGATGACAGGACTCTTCCTAGCACTTAGCAATCATCTACTTTGTTATCAATTTAGCAAAAGCAGGTTGCCGTCTCATGTTCCAAACATGGACATCTTTTAGATTTTGAAATAGATGATTAGGAATTCATTCTTTATTTTCTTTCTTTTTTGGCAGTACTGGGAATGGAACCCAAGGCCTTGTGCATGTTAGGCAAGTGCTCTACCACTGAACTACCTTCCCAGCCTTTTTTATTTTATTTTTTATTTTGAGACAAGATCCATTAAGTTGCCCGTGTGATCCTCCTGCCTCAGTCTCCTGAGTACCCGGGATTACACATGTGACCCACCAGGCCTGGTGATAATTAGGAACTCTTGATGCATAATGGTCAAATGTACTAAATTAAACTTTAGATTTCTACACTTAATCACAGACAAAATCATATTTTGCACAATTACATTTACTTCTCAAGCTAATGAGAAGTTGTACATAACAGGTAGTATACATTGAGTTATGAATATGCTGTGATGTAAAGAGATTTGTTGATCTTTAGATGGATACTTAATCCCATAATAATATGCTTTAGTAGGTTTGACTAGCTTATACTCAAAATTCTGTATTTACAGCAACTGCGATTTTGAAAATATATTATCATGATTAGTACCTCTTGAAGTCTAGGTATCCCAAAACTACCATTAAGATAGATGAAAGGAGAAATTTCATTCCCAGCTTGGGTGAGTGTTCACCTTGCTGCAATCCTAGATGCACTTCAGTTAGAGGCAGAGATCTTTCAGTCTCCAAACTGGAGTGGAACTGCAGGCAGTTTGACCGGAGGTGGTTGGTGAGACCGTCGGTCAGTGTGGGGTGCATCAGGAAGCTGCCGGCCACGCTCGCTCTGCCTCCTGCTCTGGCTGCGGTCCCTCAGGCCTCGGGCCTGGCAGTCTGCCCGTGGGAAAGCACGCAGTATGGCCAACTGCAGGCCTCAGGTGTCGCTTTACAGAGGCTCTTCTCACCTGTGAAGGATCATGGACTGCAGAAAGCAGGGTCCAGAGGGCCTCACCTGTGGTCACACTACCAGTGGGGGACGCAGTGGGCACCAGTACCCTGGCTCCTGACCTCAGACCTGCGTCCTCGCCCTGCTCTGCCGCCTGCCTCCCTTTTCCTGGGCATCCATGTGAAAGTGACTGCTGGGTGACAGCATGACTGGGGTCTTCCTCCAGCTCCCCTGGTGGTCACGGGAGCAGCCCAGGGTCCCGCCTCAGGTTCCCGTCCACCACGACTCACATGCCACTAGGGATGCACCCTGAGCATTCCATCATGAGGATGTGGTCGTGGGATATCAGCTGCCACTTCCGTGTGCCTGCTCGCCACACCCGATCTTCACGCCTGGCCTGTGAGGCGGGCTCTGTCACACTTTATTGGACACTGATGCCAAGGGCTGGGCAAGGCAGTGAACCACCAAGCACTGAGGAGCAGGAAGCTGTGTTTGCACTCTCCCTCGTGTTATTTTTCTTCTGTGTTTTTGAAGAGCACTTCTCTGAAAATGATCCACTACGGCTGCTCCACTTCCCTGATCTCCGCGTGGTCCAGGCCGGAACTTGTTCAGGTTGAACGCTGCGTCCGTCAGCTTTCCATTGCTGTAACAAGTGCCTCTGGTGATCAGCTTAGAAAGAGGAAAGGTTTATTTTGGCTCATGGTTTCAGAGGTTTCAGTCCATGGTCGCTTGGCCCTGTTGCTTTGGGCTATGGTGAGGCAGAGCATCATGGGAAAGTGTGCTGGAGGAAGCTGCTCACCACAAGGTGGTCCAAGGTGGTCAGAAGGCAGAGAGAGCCAGGAAGAGGCCAGGTCACACTGTCCCCTTCAAGGGCACGCCCCCAGTGACTGCTTACTTCTCCTAGACCTCATCTCCCCAAGGTCCCCATCCACCAAGGTCCCCACCTCCCACAGCACCACAGGCTGTGACCAAGCCTTCAGCACATGGGCCTCTGGGGACATTTCAGATCCCAGTTGTCACAGAGAGGGCAGCTGCCTTTCCTTCCCTAAAGGCAAATGCGATGGCTTCAGTGGCTGATGCTTTTGTGATTTGGTGACATGAAAGGAGCCTGGAGAGACATCATGTACAGAATCGGGGTTCAGCGAGCTGTTGGAGTTGAGTATGATGCTGGTGTGGAAGATGCCGGGGCGTCATCACACGGGGATGTGGCTGGAACTGATCCTGCCAGCGGGGGAGCTTTCCAGCTTCATCTGAAGGGTGCTCCCGGGCCCTGTCCTCCCTCTTCCCTCTGGTTTTCTCCCCTGATTTCTCAGCACAGCTTCAATAGTTCTGTCTACTTGTGATGCTACTCTGTTAGATTTTAAGGTAAAATCTCTTACACGCTGTGCAGCATGCACTTGGTTTTCATTACACAGGCTTTTAAAATCCTATTTGTGCTTTGGGGAAAAGGACGATACTAGATTATTATGAGGCTGAATTTGAACTATAACTCAACAAACAATGAACAGCCATGTGTGATGGCTCACACCTATAATCCCAGGACCTAGGGAGGCTGAGGCAGGAGGATTGCAAGTTCGAGGCCTCAATAGTTTAGCAAGGCCTTAAGTAATTTAGTGAGACCTTGTTGCAAAATAAAAAATAAAATGGGCTAGGGACGTTCCAGTGCCCCTGGGTTCAATCCCCAGTACAGGAGAAGGAGAAGGAAGAAAGAACAGTGTGATAGCAACTTTGAAAGGACAACCCAATGCCTCATAGCAGCAGTTTTCACAGTTGAATTTAACACCGCCTGATTAAACAAGCCACCCTCAGTATCTGCGGGGGATTGGGTCCGGACCCCACAGGTACCAAAATCTGATGACCCCTTATTTAAGGTGTCATATAGTCTGCACAGAACCTGTCCTCTCCTCCTGCATACTTTACATCATCTCTGGGTTTTGTAATCCTAACACAGTGTCCTTTCTGTGTAGACTTGTTACATTGTATTGTGTAGGGACCGGTGACAAGAAAAAAATGGGATTTTTTGAATATTTACTCTGTGCAGTTGGGTGAATCCACAGACGCGGGACTCGAGGATCCGGGGGGCTGGTTGTCTGTGGAGCCCCTTGTGTGTGGAGGCTGGTAGCAAGTGCTACCTTCAGGGCCGACAGTCGGTGGAGTAGACGGGCAGGTGACAGATGCCTGCAGTGCTGTGTTCCAAGTGTGAGGACAGCCGCATAGCAGGGCGCTGTCCATGCAGGAGCACAAAGGAAGCAGCTAGCCCTGTGTGAGCACCAGGTCTAGGAGGCTGGTGCCAGACCAGGTGCCCCCGAGGAGCTGGCACCAGAGCTTCAACTGCCCCTCCCAGTCCTTTCTTGACCCTCCCAAGCAGCATCTGCCCAGGAGGCCAAGCACTCCAGCAGGCTCCTCACCCCTGCCTCCATCAGGCAGGAATGGCGGGTATCAGAGGAGGGGAGAGTGAGGTCAGAGTGCTAATGCCCTCGGCTCCTTCTACATGGGTCCCCCAGCTTGGCTCTGTCCCCCCACTGAATGTCACTTCAGCTGTCCTGTCAGTTGCTGTCTTCTAGGTTCCTGTAACTGCTCCCTCCACTCAGCTGGTCTTGCCTGGTGCTGCCATAGCCCAGGGGACAGAGTGGCTAGCCTGGGCTCTGGAGAGGGAATGGAGTTCATTGCACTCAAAGCAGGTAGATGGAGCTGCGTGGGGGGCAGGTGACCTCCTCTGGACACTAACTGGGACAGTGTGACTAACTTACCTGAAACAGCAGTATATAATTGGTGGTGACTTCCAGGTGTGCACCGATATGTGACAGAAGTCCCCAGAGAGGGGCAGTCAGTGAGGGCTGGGATGGTAAGGAGAAGACAGATGCCATGGCCAGTGGTTCTCAAAGTGTGGTCCACAGAGCCTCAACAGCACTGCCTGAGTGCAGCCTAGATGCAGGTCTTCAGCTCCACAGCCCTGCCAGGCCAGAGCTCTGGAGCTGGCACCTGCCATGTATCCCACGCGCCCGCCATGATTCCTGGCACGCTCAATTTCAAAAGCATGGACAGAGCTGAGGGGGTGGGAATGAGGTAGGGTTTTGTTTGTGTTGAGGACACAGTATAGGTGCATAGAGTGAAAAATAAAGTTGTCTGGGGGAGAAAGAGACCAGATCACCTTGATGACCTTGGTGACATGGAGCATTGGAGCCAGGGCCTAGAAGGCAGGGCACAGCCTCCCCTTCTCCCAAGACCTGGTACTAAAATGGGAGTCATACTGTTGACAGCCCAGCGCCAGGGCCTGGGGGCTGCTGTCATTCTGGCTGTTGAGTTTGCCTGGACTGGCATCCTGCAGCCTACGCAGCAGCAGGCTCCCCAGGGCGCCGAGAGTGTTGCTGAGGGATTCTGCCCAGAGCTGTAAAGGAGATTGAGTTGGACAGAGACAACAGAAGCAGGTGTCAGGAGACGGGTGCTAGTGCTGAAAGGCTGAGAGGGGAGACTCAGAGACAGTCACAGTGGGGCACCGCCAAAGCTCACCCACTCCCTGGGCCCAAAGCAAGGTGTCAGCAGGGTGGCTCCTTCTGCACTCCAAGGGAGTGCCTGTTGCACGGCTCCACCAGCTTCATGCGATGAGGGCAGTTTGTGTCTCCATTTACCTGTCCAGGGCCATCTTGATTGCTTACAGTTTATGACAGTCACAAATGAAACTGTTCTAAATATTTACATACAGGTTTGTGTAGACATAAGTTTTCAGATCAATTGAATAAATACCTAGTGTCAGCCCAATTACTGGATCATATGGTAAGCCTATATTTAGCTTTATAAAAACTGCCAGACTCTCTCCCAGAGTGGCTGTGTCGATTGCGTTCTCTCCAGCAAGGAAGGAGGGTCCCGGGGCTCAGCCTTGGGGCCAGCAGCGGGTGTCTGGTCTGTTTTGGATTTCAGCCATTCTAATAGGTGTATAGAGGTATCTCATTATTGTTTTAATTTGCATTTCCCTAATGACCAGGATGTGGAGCGTCTTTTCATATGCTTATTCGCCATCTGTAGGTCTTTGGTGAGGCATCTTTGCAGATCTTTTGCCCATTGTTTACATTGGGCTGTTTATTTTCTTGCTGTTGAATTTTGAGAGTTCTTTTTATGTTTTTTATGCAAGGCCTTTATCAGATATGTAATTTACAAATATTTTCTCCCAGACTATGAATTGTATTTTCATCCTCTTAAGTGTCTTTCATGAATCTAAGAGAATTTCAATGAGATTCGTGCTGTCCATTTTTTTTTCTTTCTTTCAGGAATTGTGCTTTGGGTATTGTATCTAAAAACTCATCACCAGACCCTAGGATGCTTGCTTCTGGAAACGTTATAGTTTTGTACTTTTCTTTGCGCTTGTTTCGGTGTAGGGTGTGAGCTGGCATCCAAGTTGCCGAGCACCATGTAGTGAAGGACTTGCCTTTATCCCTGCGTCAGCTCTGTTGGCTCTGTTTTGGTTTTCCAGAACTGGGGATTGACCCCAGGACACTCTACCACTGAGCCACCTCCCCAGCCCTTTTCATTTTTTATTTTAAGACAGGGTCTCCTTAAGTTGCCCAGGGAAGCCTGGAACTTGAGGTCCTCCCGCTTGAACCTCCCAGTCACTGGGATTACAGGTGTGTGTCACTGTACCTAGCTCTCCAAGCATTTAAAAAATTGGCATCCTCTTTCTTTCTATATGAGCCTAAGTTTTGTAAAGTGTCACTTGCAAGGGAGAAAGCTCTGATTCCTCTTGTGCTTGTCTTACAGCAAGACCACTGGTGCAGACCCTGCCTCTGAGAACCACCGTCAACAATGGCACCGTGTTACCAAAGAAACCTAGCGGCTCCCTCCCGTCCCCCTCCGGGGCCAGGAAGGAAACCCCTGTGCCGGCAACCAAAAGGTAGGCCAAGAGAGTGCCTTAGCGGAATTCTAAAGCAGTCGCTTCTTAGATTTTGCAGGGATGTGACCTTTTCAGGTGACAGTCCACAGGTTTTCATGGGAATTAGAACTTGAAGTCCAGCCATTGCTGTGTCGCCCTCTGGGAGCTGTATGGATGTACTGTTCTTATTTTAGATGTGATTATATTGTCTGCAAATCATTGGCTAAAACCACAGTGTGACATTTTGTATTTTTCTTTTAGGTTCTCCTTATAAAACCAAATGGGACTACAGTGTATAAAAAAGTGATGTCTTGTTCCCAGATCCATTCTTGGAACACAGCAGCATTCAGGTTGCCATAGTGACTTTTAAGTGCCTATCTGTAACGTTTGGATGGGCTCCTGCTTTTAACTTGTATCTCACAGTAGAGTTCTAGACGTCAGTGTCGCCAGTCAGAAAGATTGTCGTTTCTCTTAACTTTTCTGTTATTTCCTCATTGTCATATTAAAATGTTAGATTTTGATGGCCAGCCTTGATTCCCAGCTGAGGGGCTGAGCGCTTGGTGCTTACACATTACGGAAAGCTTTGAAGACACTTGTGCAGCTCTGGCTCTGAGCTTGTCACGTAGGGCCAGTCCCGTGGCACACCCACAGCGTCAGCGTTGGGGCCTTGGAGGGGCCACTACTGCCCTCGATGCGGTCCTGACTCGGGAAGCTTGTCTAGTCCTGCCACCTTCTCCTTCACTTGGTTTGTCTCGAAGTCTCTCTGGAAAGTAGCGGTGAACTCTCCTGCCCCGGCCCCGGGGGTCTGGCTGGGCGCGTTCACAGTGCGCCTTTCACGGGAGACTTCAACTTGGCAGAGGCCTGGGGCCTGTGTCCAACTGTGCCCCCCTCACAGTTTGTACTAGAAAACGCCTTTGTGGCTCTTGTCTGACCCATGTCCAGTTTATACTGACCAAGGTAGCCACTCTCAGGAGAGCCCGGCCTTGGGAAGAAGTTAGGTTCATGTTGAAGGTCAGATGGGACATGGCAGGTGACTCCACAGATGCCCTGGAGCACTTTATCACTCATAGACCCCTGAGAGAAGAGGGCAACAGGTGGTGACACCAGGTGCTCAGGCAGGGTGTGGCCGTGCCTGCAGCAAGGGCCACGGAATGTCCCCAGGCTTTCCAGGAGTGCTGTGAACGGTGCTTTGATACCTGTACCAAGTGGAGAACTGGCTTGTGGGTTCTTGTATCGACCACGTGTTGGGTTTTGGGTGGGCGAGACGAAGAGCGAATGGGTCATGTCACCAATAAGGAGAGCACGTTTTACCCGGCCAAAGGTGACAGGTACAACTGGGTTTCACATAAATTATGTCAAGCCTTAGAATGGGTGCTGAGCCAGTGCCACGCTGAGCAAACGTCTGGCATCTTTAAAGACACGGAGTTCACGGTGAGGCTGTCCTCCCCACAGGTCCCTGCTGGGTTTCATCTCAGAGCTTCGCTCATTTAGTTTCCATGAATTTTAAGAAAATTGTTTTTGCAGTGATCTTCAGAACTTTAAAAGGCAACTGTTGGCCTCATTTTTTGTCTACTTAATACTTGTTTGAATATCTTCTATTTGTAACCAACACAAAATGACCTGGATGCTAACAGGCAGCATAGGTAAGACTTACTCATCTGGATGTGAGATTAACAAGGTTGACTTTTTCCTTTAAGGTGCAGGTTTCCATCTGTTAGGTTTTTTCACTGTGGTGAGAAACACATGGCATTGAATTTGCCATACGCACTTCAAAGTGTAGTTTCGTAGCACTGAGCATATCACAGTGTTGCACAAGACATCTCTGGAGCGCTTCCATGATGTAAAGCTGACAGTGTTCGTTAACAGCTGTCCCTGCTCCCCTCCCCACAGCCCTTGGTGGCCACCCCCTGCTTTGTCCTTGTGGTTGGACACTCCAGATGAGTGCAGGCATTTGTTCTTCATGACTGGCTTATTTATTTTCCTGGGCATGATGTCCTCAAGGTCCGTACATGTTGTAGCGTGTGACTGGTTTCCTTTTTAAGGCTGGGTGATATTCCGTTGGATATGAGTTGTGCACTTTTTTATCCATTCATCTGTTGATGGACGCCGGGTTGCCTCCACACTTTGGCTATAATGTTCTGTGAACGTGGCTGTGCAAGTGTGCCTTTGAGACCCTGCTTTTGGCTCTCTTGGGAGTGTGCCCAGGGATGAATGGCTGGATCTCAGTCATTCTGTCTGTAGTATTTTAGAGGCCTCTGCACTGTTTTCCACAATCACACAGCATTTTACATTCCCACAAGGACCCCAAGTTCCCTGACCCTCATCAGTGCTTTTTATTTTCTGTTCTGATTGTGCCACTCGCATGGGCGTGGCTTATAGCTCATGGTAGTTTGGATCTGCGTTACATGGTTGATGATGTGAGGCACCTTTCCGTAGGCATGTAGCCATCTGGGGTCTTCCTTGGAGGACTGTCTGTCCAAGACCTTGGCCCACACTTCAGTTGGGTCATTTTGCTGCTGTTATCACTGAGTTGTAGATGTCCTTGTGTTTTCTGGTTATAAACCACTTATTAGATATGTGATTTCCAAGTGTTTTCCCCTCCTTCCCTGAATGGCTCATTCTGTTGATGGTTTCCTCTGACATGCAGACGTTTTTAGGTTCATGCACATAACAACTTGCCCTGCAGATGATTTCTGCCTCTGTTGCCTGTACTTTCGGCATCATGTCTAAGAAGTCCTCTCCCAGTCCAGTGATCTGAAGCCTCTCCCCTATGTGGGAATAATGCTTCGCAACAGGAAGCTCTGTAGGCCTCGGTGCTGCGTTTAGGTCTTCCGTCCATTGGAGTGAGCTTTTGTCTGGGTGCAGGTCAGAACTGAGCTCCACAGCTCTGCTTGTGTCTGCAGTTCCCCCAGCACTGTCTGTTGGAGAGACGCCTCTTCCCTCATGGTGTATAGCTTGACATCCTTGTCGAAAATCACTTGGCCGTAGCTGCGAGGGTTCTTTCTGGGATCTCTATTCTGTGTCATCTGTCTATATAGCTGTCTTTATATCCAGTACTTTATTGCTTGATTTCCATTGCTTTTCAGTATGTTTTAAAATCAAGAAATGTAAGACCTCCAACTTCATTATTTTTTTCCAAGATTGTTTTGGTTATTTGGACCCCCTTGAGATTTCCTATGAATGTTAGGGTAGTTTTTCTATTTGTGCAAAAAATTCCATTGAGACTTTCATAGGGATTGCACTGAATCTGTAGATTGGATTGGGTTGTATGGACATTTTAACAGTATTAAGTCTTACAATCCATGAGCATGGGATGTCTTTCTATTTATTTATGTCTTTTAAAGCATCTTGAGGCTGGGCACAGTGGCTCATGTCTGTAATCCCAGCACTTTGGGAGGCTGAGACAGGAGTATTTAGGTACTAAAAATCGTGAGGTCAAAGCCAGCCTCAGCAACAGCAAGGTACTAAGCAACTCAGTGAGACCCTGTCTCTAAATAAAACATGAAACAGGGCTGGGGATGTGGCTCAGTGGTGGAGTACCCCTGAATTCAATCCCTGGCACTAAATAAATAAATAAATAGATAGATAGATAGATATCTTGAGTTTTCAGTGTACATGTGTACTTCTTAGGGTAAGTTTGCTTCTAAGTAGTTTATCTTTTTGTTTATGCTATGGTAAATTGGATTGTTTTCTTAATTTCCTTTTCAGGTTGGGCATTGTTATTATATAGAAACATCTGATTTTGTGTGTTGATTTTGTATGTTGCAATGTGCTGAGATTGTTTATTAGTTTTAGTAGTTTTTTGTGGATTCTTCAGGGATACGTAAGATCTTGCAATCTGTGAGCCATTTTCCTTTCCAATTTGGATGCCTTTTATTTCACGTCTGATTCTAGTACTATGTTGAATAATAGTGGCAAGAGTGAGCATTCTTGCCTTCTTCCTAATCTTAGAGGAAAATTTTTCATTTTTCACCACTGAGTGTGATATTAGTTGTAGACTTTTTTTTTTTTTTTTTTTTTTTGGTACCAGGGATTGAACTCAGGGGTACTCACCCACTGAGCCACATCACCAGCCCTATTTTGTGTTTTATATAAAGACAGGGTTTCACTGAGTTGCTTAGTGCCTCATCGTTGCTGATGCTGGCTTTGAACTCGTGATTCTCCTGTCTTAGCCTCCCAAAGTGCTGGGATTACAGGTTTGCGCCACCATGCCCAGCTAGCTGTAGACTTTGTATACGTGGCTTTTATTATATTGAAATAATTTGCTCTATTCCTAGTCCATTGAGAGTTTTTATCATGACAGGGTATTACATTTGTCAAATGCTTCTTCTGCATCTATCGAGATGATCATAGAGTTTCTGTCTTTCATTCTGTTAATGTGGTATATTCACCCATTGATTTTCAGATATTGAACCATCCTTGCATTCCAAACACAAGTCTGAGTTGGTTGTTATACAGTTTTTTAAATGTACTGTTGGTTTGATGATATTTTGTTGAGGATTCTTTCATTGATATTCATAAAGGGTGTTAGTCTTTAGGTTTCTTGTCAAGTAGTTGGTTTTGGTATCAGAGTAAGGCTGGTCTCATAGGATGAATTTGGAACAATTTCCTCTTCTTCAGTTCTTCAGAAAAGTTTAAGGATTAGTATTAATTTTTCTTTAAATGTTTGATAGATTCTGTAGTGAAACCATCTAGTTCCGTGGGGTTTTCATTGGTGGAGACTTTTCATTACTGCTTCATTCTCCTCACTAATTGCAGGTCTATTTATATTTTTAATTTTTTTTTATTCAGTCTTGTTAGGTTTAATGCATCTAGAAATTTATCAATTTCCTCTAGTTATCCAATTTGTTGGTATATAATTATTCATAATAGTCTCTTATAATTCTTTTTATTTATTATTTATTGGTTGTAATGTCTCCTCTTTTGTTTCAGATTTTAATTATTTAAATCTTCTTTTTCTTGTTTAGTCAACCTAAGGGTTTTTCAGTGTTGTCGATCTAAAAAAAAAAAAAAGTGAACTCTTGCTTTGCTTTTTCCTATTTTCTTTTTTTGGGGGAGGGGGATTACTGGGGATTGAACTCTGGAGCACTCAACCATCGAGCCACATCCCCAGCCCTATTTTATATTTTATTTAGAAACAAACTCTTACTGAGTTGCTTAGCACCTCGCTGTTGATGAGGCTGGCTTTGAACTCGCGATCCTCCTATCTTAGCCTCCTGAACCTCTGGCATTACAGGCATATACCACCAAGCCTAGCTCCTGTTTTCTCCTCCTCTCTGTTGCATCTGTCTTCACTCTGATCTTTATTAGGCCCTTCCTTCTGCTCACTTGGCTTCATTCGTCCTTGTTTTCCAGTTCCCTAGGTGATGGGTTTGGAATCTTCTGTCTGTTCTCTAGGCATTTCCACTTCCCTCTGGGGGTGGCAGTCACTCTTGGGAGGGTTGCTGTGTCTAGTTCATGTTTCCGGTTGTCTCTGGGTATTTCCTAAACATCCTGGTGTGTTTTTCTTTAACTAGTGATTGTTTAAGAACAAGTTGCTTAGTTTCAAGACTGACCTTTTGTAGTAGCAAATGGTTAATGAAGAAATGAGATTCTTCCCCCTTATTCTTTAAGAAAAGAGTTTTGTAATTTATAGCTTCATATATTTGGAATGTAGATTCTTTTTTCAGAGAAAAACAATAGAGGTAATAATTGCCATGTGACACCATTTCCAGCCTTCAGCCCTTGATCCTTCACAGAGCTCATGGTGAGCATTCTCGCTCTCTTTGATTTTGTAAGTCTTCACATTTGCTCTTGAATGTGCAATAATAATGCTGATGTTTATGGGATTTTTTTGATAGCTTTCTAGGATTAATTGACACAATTGTTAGAATTCCTAGAAGATTGTATTTTAGGTTCTAATTATATGAAGCATTTATTCAGGGAAGGATGAGGCTGGGGATGAGATTTCTGAAGCTGCCAGAGTAACTAGATTCTAATTGATACTTGCCCACAGGTTATGAGAGCAACAGGGAGGCATTAGTGGGCACTCTACCCTGTGTTTAAATTATTGACGATAGAAGAAACCATTTTTGATGGTAACAAAATCCAGGACCAGCTGTTTGACACCGTCATCTCTGACGCTCGAGACATCCCAGCAAGGTAGATATCATTACTATTTTACCAATGAGAAACTAAGGCTCAGGAAAGTGAGGTGACTTGTCCAGGGGTCTTGTGATGAGAGAGTGGGAACATGGGCCCCCACTGGCCACCTGGGTGTCCATCCCCAGAGCCCTGGCCCCTTGCACTGTGCTATGCTGCTTCCTGCAAAGATCTCCAGGTCAACCCTGGCTTCTCCTCAGGAAAAATGCGTGGTGTGGCCAGAGTGTGGAAGGCCTGCCCCTTTGTGCCCTGCTTGTGTGTGAGCAATCTGTTAGAAGCAGGAGCGTGGCCAGGAGTGAGGGTGACTGAGCAGAGATCTCTGGCAGGCTGCAAGTCCAAGAGGCAGAACTGTCCATTCGGGCTCCAGGGCCGACTGACTCCAGCCAAAGCCGCAGGCCTGTGCCATGAACAACCCCAGTCTCCTCCCCTGCATTCCCAGCAGATAAAGAAGGGCTCTTGGATGAGGACACTCTCAACAACACTCTCAGTGTTGTTTCAGGAGGAGGGAAGGAGGAGAAATTACTATCTGTAGGCATCACATATGTGTGTATTAGTGTCTGAACAGTTAGCCTCCTTCCATAAACATCCAGAGGCCTCCCTAGACTTTTCATTTTAATTTACAAAAGAATCTGTGCGGTCCATCTGCTAAGCTGTGGTCAGCATAAAGCTGCCAGCTGGAAACCCTGGTGTTCTAGGCTGAGCATCAACCTCTGGATTCCCAGTGCAGACTGAGTGACCCCTGGCTTCCATGGCCGCTGGGTGATAGTCCCCATCAGCTGGAAGTTGGAAATGGGAGGGGCAGCAGCTCTGGGCCTCTCTGGTGTCTTTCCCTAGATCTCCTCAGGAGAGAAATTCCAACAGCGAAAAAAGCACACAGGGCATTCCAAATATCAGGACTGAAGCAGCTTCCAAGTCATCTCAAACATGCTTACAGGCCCCAGGGTGGTGTTCTGTAATCAGGGTCGGATGGACCAAGCTGGGGCATCTGCGGTGGGTGCTTGCGTGGGTATGTGTCTGTTTTCTTTTCTCTGGGGGTTTTCAGCCTAGTGCTTAAGAACAAAATCCTCCTTGGAAGTAGTCCAGTGCCCAGCGGGGGTGCTTTGTGCTGCCAATTAAGACTTCGATTGGGGTTGGAGTCTTGATATAGAAGGCTTGGGAAAGCTTTGTTTTCACTAATCCAAGGAAAAGGGGCAGGGAGCCCAGGGAAGATTCTGTAGGTCATACCTGCTGTGCGGAATGCTGGGCTGACCTGGGGTGCCATTTCCCCAGGATCAGGAGAAGACACCCCTCATTCTCTCAGAGCAGAAGTAGAGCATTGCAGTAGGGCAGAGCGAGGAGAGTCCCAGACAACAAAACTGGAGCAGGAAGCCTTGCTGTAGAGGTGCTGTGTGCCCGGTGTGAGGCCGGTGGCCCAAGCGCCCTTGCTTCCGACACCAGCGTCCTGTGGAGGAGTGCCCCTTGTTCAAGTGCAGAGTTTGCGACTGGTCTGAAGCCAGCGCCAGGTACATACATGACTTGAAGGATAGAAAAACAAGATCTGGCTTCCATTGGTTTAGTGTTTTACTGACTGATCAGTTGATGGATTGAGGTGCTGGGCATGGAACTCAGGGCCCCATGCATACTAGGCTAGCGCTCTACTGCCAAACCACATGCTCAGCCTTATTTGCATTTTTAGAAAATTATTTATAATGTTTCTTTGTCATTCAGATCCATCAAAATGTAGGTGTTAACTAGAAGCTGTGTTTTGAGTCTTTACTGGTAAAAATCTCTAGTATTCTTGAAGACCACCAGCCTTCCTAGGAAATGACATGTTTTGCCATGAAGATATGGTTTTAGACAGTGATAGATAAGTGATTTCTTCACTTCCTTATTGAAATGCTTTATTTCAGTTCATCAGAATTGGGTTTTTCACCAGGCGTGGTCGCTCATGCCTATAATCCCAGTGGCTTGGGAGGCTGAGGAAGGAGGATGGTGAGTTCAAGGCCAGCCTTAGCAATGTAGTGAGGCCTTAAGCAACTTAGTGAGACCTTGTCTCAAAGTAAAAGATAAAAAGGGCTATGGGTGTGGCTTAGTGGTTAAGGGCCCCTGAGTTCAATCAAAAGGAAAAAAAAAATTGGGTATTTCATTATTTATGGACAAGAGCCAGGTGGGGCCTAGCAATCAGTTCCTGGTTGATGCCTGATAAGTGTTTGTTGAGAGGACAATTGTTTAATCTAGTGTTAGTCACCCTGTCATGACAAACAAAATCATCAGAAAATTCTCTGGTCATACGTAAGAGCTCCCTGCCAGATCTCTGTTCTGATTGCTAAAGTTTGGGATCTCTTTGCAAAATTTTGGAAAACCATCTCTGGACTCCAAATCACCTGATGAAAGATGGAATTGTAGCTTCCTGTGTTCACAGTCATTCTCTGACCATAAGAAGATTGTCCCCTTTCCTGGTCATCAGATACCACTACAGAAAAGTTATTTTGTCCAAAATTTAAATGGGCCAGGATTCTTGAATGCAGATGTGGTGAAATTGAAGAGCCATTTTATTTTCACAACTTGGGAGGTTTGGGGAGTTGGGCGTGGGGGTGGAGAACTGAAGAAAAGGAGGAAAGGTGGGTGATTTTTATGCATTTGTACATCAGACACTTGGCCTGCCTGAGGCGCTAGACATGTGCAGCATTGCTGTGCTGTCTCCCGCGAGCCAGTCCCCGCCGCTTCCAAAATGAGGAGCGTATTTTCACTTGCTCTCTGGGAACATACTTCCTTGATGCTCCCTGCTGGTGACTGCCCGAGCAGTCTCTGGGGCTGCTCTCTGGGGCTGCCCTCCTTGCCACAAGCATCTTGTCTTCAACCTTTTGTTCTCTGTCCTTCGCTGAGTCCCAGTGAATCAAATCTACTTAATTTGTAAGATTTGTGCGTAGATTGGACAGGTCTGCAGGTCTTGTCAGTGCAGGTGGACTGCACAGACCAACACCAAGGTGAGGGGGGTTCAGCTTCGAAGCCCCTCTGTCCTTTCACCTTCCTGTCAACACGGTGGCTTGCAGGTGTCACCAGGGCCTGGCACGCTGCGGGCTTCTGTCTCGTAACTGCTTTAATCATGGAGCTATATAAGCTTGCTGTCCTCCAGCTGGTGTCCTTTGGTTCTGTAACTTGCACATGGTCCTACTTAGGCTGCAGCAGGAGAGCACCTGGGGGAGTCAGCCTGGCCACTCGCTGCATCCCAGCTTGCTTCATGTCCCTGAATCCCTGAATGTGTTTCCTCCTGGGCAGAATTGGGGAAATGAATTTTTTTTTTTTTTTTGCAGAGGACATGTAAGGTTTAAATGAAAAAATCTCTATAAAATGCCAGGTGTTCCCCACGTGTTAACTACATCAGCCACGGCTGTCCCCACCGTTAACATCCTCTATTGGTTCTTCCAGGCAACAGATTGAGTATGAACCATTAGGAATTGGCCAGTGTTTACTGTAACTCACTAATAGTCATAGGTTTTCAGCTCCATAAGGGTGTTTTTATGTAATTCTTTAAAGTGCCATGAACTTGCCGTGAACTCCCAAAAGGACACCACGGAGGTGACACTTGGGCTGCGTTGTGCTGATGCAGAATCTCCTAGGGCCCCATCAGCCGGTCACACGTAAGAGCTTCAGAGCTTGGACTAGGTATTTGGCAGAGAATAATCCCATGGAGCTACATAAGCTTGCAGCTTTCGTCACTGGAAGATTTCAAGCTTTAGGCACAAAGGTTTCTGCACATTTTAGACTGTGATCCCAAGTTTCAGAGCTTCAGTGCCCTCCTACAATCTGTAATTTCTTTGCCCCCAAATTGAGCATTCTTAAAACTCACCCCTTGACCTTAAGATGTGCCTGTGCAGATTCCAGTTGAAAGGTTCTGGCACTGTAGAACCAAATCGTCCTTTGTTACCAAAAAGGCTGTGTGAACAGTATTGTAAAATAAATCATCATCAAAACTGACCAAATTATATTGCTCTGTTGTTTAGTGTACGAATGTGTAACAAGAAATCCCACTACTGTGTATAATTAGAATGCACCAACGAAAGGTTTTAAATAATAAAATTTTCTCCTATAATGGGGAAAACAAATCACAATAATGATCATTTTATTTGTGTTTACTCACTCCGAGAGTGAGGTGAGTTTTCAAAAGCCACCACCCAGGCAGTTTTTAAAAACATATCAAGAGGTAATTAACTGGACATTTAGAAGCCACAAAGAAGGGACTGAAGGCTGGGCCGAAGAGCAGGCGGAGGAGGGAGAGAGCTGCCAGGAGGGCAGGGAGGCGCTGCAGCTGGGGAAGGACAGTGGCAGGAGCCACGGGGCCATGCCAGAGCTCAAATGACTCCATCCCAGGATGCGCCGTCACAGGACCCGCTCAGTGGCCGTGATCCCGCAGCTCCTGCACGTGAGACTTGGTTCCATGTCCTCTCGCCATGGAGCGCCCCCTGCAGCTCCTGAGATGGCCTGCTTCGGGTCCCCCCCTTCTGCGTGGTGTGCGGCTCCTGCTGTCTGCCCACTGCTCGCTGTCCTGGCGTCTGCCGCCTGTGACACGGTGGCCGCTCTTGGTCCACGCCTAACACTACTGTTCCCTGGGAGCCCTTCTCCTTCTCCTGTCCCCTTCCTTGCCACCTCAGTTGGTGATTTCCTCCATGTCCACGGCTCAGCACCCCCCTCAGTGGCCACCAGGTGGGCTGTCCTGGTACAGGCTGTCTCAGGATCTGTGTGTGCACACTCACACATCCACTCCGTGTGAGCCAGGCCAGCCGTGTGTGTGGGTGTGCACCTCTTCACCACTGCTCTCCCCCTTCTTTCATCAGAGCAAGTGGGATGTCAGGGCCATTCATGTCTCTTTTTGTGACAGGGTCAGAGTAAGAGACTTGTATACACTGATCCATTTATTTATCCTTTTCTGTAACAAATCTGTACTGAGCTTCTTTATGAGGCTCTGCAAAGTATACAAAAGTAGATAAGTAAGATCTTGAGAATGGCTTATGTTGGAGGTAAACTTTTCCAGGGACACCTGCACCGCAGTTACGTGCTCTTAATGAGTTCCAGTTGCTGTAACAAAGTACCCCAGACCAAGTGGCTTATTAACAACTGTGGTTTATGAACAGTCGTAGTTCAGGAGACTGGAAATCCCAGAGCAGGTGCCAGTGTGGTGAGGTTCTGGTGAAGGGTCTCTCCTGGGACGCACACTGTGTCCTCCCCTTTTGTGGGGGCACTAACTACAATTGTGAGGTCTCCACCCTCATGGCCTAATTATCTCCCAAAGTGTCCACATCCAAATGTATAGCCCTGGCATCAGGGTTCCAACACAGGAGATTCAGAGGACACACTCAGGCTGTCGCATGTTCTGAGAGGGGAGCGATCAGTCTTCCCTGTGCCCCAGCTCTGCTGCCTGCCTATGGATTTCCTGGGAACAGGGTTTCCTCTTTCCTGGAGGCAAGTGCTTCTGTCTGGGTAATTACAACACATTCAAGTCCTTCATTCGATCTTTCCCAAAAATTCAGTCTTCACAAAAATCCTCCCCAGCCCTCCTGTCCTGGGTTCCAGCCATTCTCATCCTCTGGTTATATTGAGAGAAGTTGAGTGTTCACATGGACAGTGACACTAAACTGTGGCATTCTGCATGGAGCAAAGCATTTTCTGTCATTACCTGTGGCATCCTATTTGTGTTGTCCCAGGTGTGTCTTTAGGCAGCACTTTCCAGTATCAGTCAGCACTGTTGGCCTTTGGGACTGGATAATTCTCTGTGCGGGCTGTCCCAGGCAATGTAGGTTATTTAGCAGCATCTCTGGTCTCACCCACTAGATTCCAGTGGTGACCCCCTCCCCCGGGGGTGACAACCAGAAATGCCTCCAAACACGGCCTGCGTCTCCCCGGGGCATTAGTACCCCCACTGAGCACCGCCAGGCTAGAGGAAGGCACCCTAAGGGCAGGCTGGCATCCCTTTAAGCCTCATGGTTTGTTGGAGATCTTATGGCTCCGTTTCCTCTGTGACTTTGCCCTGACTATAAGGCATTGGGCAAGACATTGGTTCCAAGTGACCTCAAGTGCCATTCTGAAAGCCTTTGATGTCTGCAGGTGGGATTTTAGCATGGCTCTCTGTCCACCTGGATGGGGATGGCCTTTGTCCATGTTTCTACTCAGTGATGAAGCAGAATTGCAGGAGGAAGATGTCATTGTCTTCCACTTCCCCCTTTCAGCAGCATCAAGCGGACCAGCTCTTCTGAGCGTGTATCTCCTGGGGGCCGGAGGGAGAGCTCTGGGGATTCCAAAGGCAGCCGGAACCGCACAGGATCCACCAGCAGTTCCTCTAGTGGCAAGAAGAACAGTGAAAGGTAAGGGTTCCCCCTGCTGCTACTGGGCCATTTGACAGCCCTGGTCCCAGGAACAGATCAGAAGATCCCCGTGTGCAGACAAGCTGGGAGCTCTCAAGCCCAAGGTCAGAGTGCTGGTCACAGCCATTTGAGGACAGCTACTAGTCACAGTTCACATAAGCCCTTGTCCAGGTAGAACACCTGCCACTCCAACTCCTAGCACAGGTCTCTAGGAGACATGCCATACACAGTGGCTGGCAATTTGCACAGCAACCAGAACAGGGAGCCTGGGAGGTGGTTCTAAATTCCCAGATGGAGTGCCTTGTTATTCTAGATCCCTTACTGCCATCATAAAACTAAAGTTAATGGAATGTTTTAAGTTTGTCAGCAATATTTTCTAATATAGAATGGATCAAAAGTTGCAATTTTATAATTTGTCAGAGACTACTTTTAATATTGAGTTAACACCAGAAATATGGACCATTTTTCTTTCTGGTTTCTGACCTACCTTTATTCCTAACTTTGATTTTTTTTAATGAGCTTAGTATTTAATGGATTGTAACAGGTATTTGTGACATTTTATTCATAAAAGGTACTTTTTGGCATTTTAACAGCTTGTTTGTGTGTAAGAATGTACTGTGTAGATGACGTCAGTTTTTCTGTGTATATCTGCCTAATGTGTGTTGTTCTAACTTTTCAAACATTGTGCTTTGATTTTATTCTTTCTGTTTAGCAAAGCTCAGGAAGGAATTTCAGTTTCAGAGGCTAAACATGTTTCTTTTCCAATGTTCACGTAAGAAGGCTTAGTCATAATGCGGTCAACTCCAAACCACGGGTTGTACAAGTTCCAAGTCCGTAAATCTGCTGTGCTTCATCCCCGTTCAGGACACAAAACTCTTTTTCAGTTTTATTCCTAAAAGGTTTTTTTTTGCAGAAAAAAAAAATATATAGACACTTCTCAATCTATAGCAGGTCAAGTGTACTGCTAACAATTTCAGAAACCATTGACCATAGGTTCTGTCTTCTAATTTAGACAATTAGTACTTTTTTTTTTTCCTGGTAAATGGGGATTGAATCCAGGGGTACTTTACCACCAAGCCACATCCCCAGCCCTTTTATTTTTTATTTTGAGATAGGGTCTCACTGATTTGCTAAGACTGGCCTGGAACTTGTAGTCCCCCTGCCTCAAACCTCTGAGTTGCTGGGGTATAGGTGTGTGCCACCACTCTGGGCTCTGTTAATACTTGTTCTCAGAAGATTATGCTAATTGGGTGATAATACCTTGGAAATAAGGCCAGGTGCTCACAATGGCAGCAGAGTGAGCCAGGGGGAGATGCAGTGGCTCTGAAGGCTTCAAGTTCGGGTGAGCCTGGAAGATGACCCAAAATGTCTAGATCTTGGCAATTCTTATAAACTTGGCTACTCCTCAGCACATCTGATTTTTATTAAGAATTTCCAAAAAGAATCTGTATTGTGTAAACTCCAGATCTGTTTTATCTTTTAAATCCTACGGCTTTGGTACATGTGCTGGGTAAATATTTCCACAGAAGATATTTACAAAGGGATTTTTGAGAAATGCCACAGTAGGAAATTTTGATTTGGAAGTGAGGGACTGGAAAAGTTTACTAATCATTTCCTAAAAATAGTTCAGGCAACTGAAAGTGTCCATTTAAAAATAAAGCCTTTTCCTCACTAGAACCTAGGGATGGTGGAGGCCAGCACAGACCGAGCTGTCCAGCTGCCGACAATTGCAAGGTTTCCAGTGAGTGTCGCATCTCCCCTGGGTGACTGCTGGTACTGATAAGTACCCCCGGGGCCCAAGGAAGTCACAGCAAAGAAGCAGTTAGGAAGCAGCAGGAGCGAAGGTCAAGGTGGACGTCCAGGCGTTGCCTGACTCCTTTCCTCCATTCTTCTCTCCAGTCCCTCGGGGCAGCCCAGGCCTGCTGCTCACAGGAGCCTCACTAAGGAAACCTGCCTTGGGGTGTAGACAGGTGCGGAGGAACGGAGCTCCCCGGGATTCCTTCTCAAACACAGCACCGCACGGGTGGCCTCAAGAGTCTGGCCTCCGTCCCTCACTTGCTCGCCTGTGTCCACTCTTCCAGTGGCCATCTCCTGTTTCAGAAGACTTGCTTGTTGGTCACTGTTGGCAGCAAGACATAAGGCCAGGGGCATGGAGGGCTGCCTAGTAAGCCAGCCCAGCCTTCCTGTCTCGGCCTGGGTGTCGTCCCCGGGGAGCTCCGCACTGATGCCCTTGAATCATACACATGAGCGAGTCCCCAGGAAGCACCCAGCTTAGGGAATGGCACTCAGTAGATGCCCCCATTGCAGCAGTGGAGTCACAAAGAGAACCTCATGCAGAGCACAGGACAATGACAAGGCTGTCAGCGACTCTCCACTTGACTTTCCTCATGTAAGGTGAGGGTGTTGAGTGACACCTCAGTAGTTTCATTTGCCTAAGCAGCACAGTCCTGTGGGATAACCCAGGTTTTGGCACAGTACAGCCATGGCTGGGGGAACATAAAGTGTGATGTGCACCTGTAATTCCCCCAGGTGCTGGCAAGGTGGCACAGCACAGGGGTCCACAGGCCAGGGGAGCTCCTAGCCCACCATGGTCAGAGGTCCTGCCCTTCCTCTCCCACAAGTTCTCTGGGAAGCTGATGCCACAAGGAGAGCTCAGGGCCTGGCCTACCCGTAGGAGCGTCACCCACACAGCAGTGCTATGACGGGAGGCGGCGACAGATTGCTGGCTGTGAAGCCCAGTGTGTCCTGTGCGTGAGCGAGGCTGTGGCACATCAGGCACTTTTGCACACATCAGAAATATAACTCCACATCAGCATGTGTATTTCTCCACACTAACAATAACAGCAAAACTATTTTGTATACATTGTATCAATTCAATTGTGGAACAGGAAATAAGTGGTTTTGAAGTCCTAAACATTCACATCTTCCAAAACACAATAATTTATTTTAAAATAATTAATGTATTTGTTTTCATAGAAACTCTTGATGATGGTTTTTGTGTTCTTGCTGCTGTATTCCTCACCTGTAGAACTGATCACTGGACTTGACAGTCTGTCTTGTGACAGAGCAGAAGCTTAACCTTCACCTTAGAATGCGTACCATTTAAAATATTTTGCTTATAACAAGCTGCAGAATTTTAACAGCATTTAGTCTTTGCACTGACAAAGTTTCCATTAAAAACAAAAGCAATGTAGAGCAATGTGATCTATTACTTTATTATTGATAGTAGGTGAATATTAATAATTATACAGTGGTTCATGTCATCATGAAGTACTTACTAAATTTAAAAAAGTAATCAGCAGTAACAGTCCAATGGCAGACTTGTATAATGTAGTCAATGTGCTAATCCAATAAGGGATTTTTTTTTTTGATACCAGGGATTGAACTCAGGGGTACTTGACCTCTAAGCCACATCCCCAGCCCTATTTTGTGTTTTATTTAGAGACAGGATCTTACTGAGTTGCTTGGCACCTTGCCATTGCTGAGGCTGGCTTTGAACTCATGATTCTCCTGTCTCAACAAGGGACTTTTTTAAAATTTTAAAATTGGTATTTTCTGTAAGATAGAAACATAGCTACTTACTTAGAAGCACAGTTGATGCTACTTGTTGCTATATGGATCAGGTGTTTCAATTAGCTCGCTGGTCCCTCCTTTGAAATTTCTAAGGAATGAGGTTAAGTCAACTTCAAAAGCAAGACACTATGTTTCCATCTAAAGGTTGTAATGGGCTGATTTCTAGAACAAGAGATGCTTCCTCCTCTGCTGGAAACTTTGTTGTAACATACCTATACATTGTCCATCTTTAGAGTACACCAGCTAGCAGTGAGACCCCAGGTGCAGCCCCTCTGTGCCCGGCAGCTCTGCTGCTGTACAGGACCGTGAAGTCACAAGCCACTGCTGGACGCTCAGAGCCCCTCCCTCCTAAAGCCCTAGCGTGCGTGACATGGTCCCTGACAGCTCCCTTGAGCTCCTGAGGGCTCAGAGTTGTTTTTCTTTGACAGTAGCACCACTGAGCTATAATCTAAATCCTAATCCTCAGCCCAGGGTTCATGGCCCTCCATATTCTGTTTGCTCGCCCTCCCCTGGGCCCTGACATCTGCGCCTCTCCATGTCTCTTGCAAGATTTTTCTCTCTCTGAGTTACTTTATTATGCAAGTAACCTACTTTAGAAAATCCAGATGTGCAAAAAGAAATGAAAATCACCTATGATTGGCCACTCAGGTTGCTCAGAGCTGGCACTTGTCACATTTCCACCCAGGCTGTATTGCTGGGGTGTTGTACGGGCAGTATGGGTACTTCGGACATAATTTACATTCCTCTGCGTGACTTCTGTAATCTTGTTTCATTTGCTGTGTGAGCATGCATCTGTGTCAGTGAACATAGTTTTGCAGTGCATTTTGTTATTTTTGTTTAAACACTTTTTATCTGGAAATAATTTCACACAAAAATAAAAATAGCACAAGGAACACCTTGCAGCATTGGTTTGGTTGGACGTGTTACATGCAGCTGAGTGCACCTGAATGAGACAGCCAGGCACCAGCAGGGTTTTCCTGATCCAATCAGGCCAGTCCAACATCTAGAAATGTGCAGCTCAGAGCAGTTACTCAATAAACACTGCTGAATCTGTTTATCCCAGTTAATATGACCAAAGAAGGTCGAAGTCATGCAGCTTTATAGCCACCACCAAGGTTTGATTCCAGTTCAGCCACTATTTGTTGTATGATGGTAAATTACTAAATTTCTTCCAGGAATTCCTCAGTGTCAGTAAAAACAGTGCCTACCTCACAGGTGTTGTGATGATTAAAGAAGACCAGGTTTGCAGAACTCCAGCACAGGCCTGCCTACGGATGACCCTCCCTAGGTAGCCTCAATGGCTGCCACCCCACCCAGAGCACTGGAATTGCTGTTTGTGCTGCCAAGCCCCAAATCTGGAGTGTCTCTTCCCGGGGACATTTTGTAATTCCCCAACTCCTGGGTCTGGCCTCACCCCAACCTGAAAAGAGAGGAATCAGAAATTCTGGAAATTTCTATTTTCTTACTCAATTCCACAGCACTGCTTAACTTAGCACCTACTATGTACAAAACATGATGCAAGGCAGGGCTGGAAATATAAAGGGGTAGCACAAGAGTATTCATCCTCTCAGCAAATTAACAATACAGTGACAGACAAGGGCCAATTTCCTTTAATATTCCTAAGACACAACGCAGACCAGCGAGAAAAATATGATACAATAGAAAAGTGGGTACTCACAGCTCACTGAGAAAGAAATTCAGATAGCCAGCTAACTATCGAAGTCTTAATTAAAGAAACACTACCCAAGCAAGCTGGTAGTATCCTTAGGGCTTAGTGAGTGAGTTATTTTCAGGCAGATGCCTTCCAGCTCTTAGTAGGCGCCAGGGCTTTCCCTCTGCCAAGTGCCGTGTATGTCTGGGACCTGAGAGGGAGGGGGTGGATGTGCAGCCCCCCTCCCAAGCTTTCCCTCACATGGCCCTGTACCTGCTGCTAACTAACTTGTCTGTGACCCTCGGGCTCCCTCAGGGTAGGAGGGCAGGAGCCATATAGTTTCTTAGCTTTGTGCCTCTGGCACCTTGCGCAGTGCCTGGCAAGTGGTGAGTGTGTCATGAGGGGCTGCTGGGTGCTGAAGACCAGAGCCGGTTAAGACCAGGTCAACAGCGCCACCTATGGGTAGACAGTTTAGCACCACACTTAGAAACATTCCCTCTGGGTGGAAATCAGGTGACTTAAGTAAGCATCTTTTTCCTGAAAAGATGGCTTCACCCTTCAGACTGTGAGGTCATTTACCTTTGGGTATATTCTTAAATAATCAGCGCTAATATTCTTTAAGTTGTTTCAGTTCTGTGACTGTCAGGCTAGGAGCCCAGAAAGTCAGGTAGGTTCTTGTCCGTGTTGGAGGAAGAGGGAAGCAGGATATTCTGAGGACGTGCTGGGCACTTCGTTGCACTTCTCATTCAGTCCCGCCAGTGCCTCCACCACACAGTGCTCCAGTTCCTGTTCTGCAGACGAAGGAGACGAGGCTTATGGAGGGAAAGTGCCTTGCCCCAGCCCCCCAACTCAAAACCTGTGCTACCCCTGCTGTGCAAGCCTCAAGCTCTTGGGTTTCATTGGCAGTGTCTGTGAGGCAGCAGCTGCGCCCCAGCGGAGTTTCCAGTGGCTTCTGAACATCTTAGTAGGTCGTGCCTGAGAGACCCTAACCCAGTAAAAGCTGTGTGCAGCCATTATTTATAGGGTAGAGTATTGTGACTTCCTGTGATGATTTTATTTCCTCACACAGAATGATTTCCAAGGAGAGTCACGTCATGCCAAGAGCTGGTGGTGTGAATGAGTGGCAGGGAGGTGGCATGTTGAACTTGGCAGTGGCTCCCCCTGACCACACCGTATGGATCATCTCAAAAGTGAGGCTCTCTGCTCAGACAGCATCTGACCTGTCAGTGTTGCCAGTGCCAGGCGCTGTAAGGTCCTTCGTGTCACGGTGTCTCAGGCCTATGGCACAGGACTCGGCCTCCAAGCCTTGTCAGGGCATAGTGTGAGTTGGTCACCCTGACGACACTGTGAGCCCTGCCCCCCATGGGGCTGTGTGTCCCATCAACCCCGAGCCAGCTGTCCCCTGCTTTCTCCTCCTTGTGGACACCAGCCTGCAGTGCGGCCAACAGGGTCTTACCAGATGAAAAGGTAAAAGGCCACTAGGAGTCCAGGGGAACACGCAGCTCAGCCCACTCGAGAGGTGGCCCTGGCCACTTCCTGGGTGTCCACTGCACAACCTCTGTTGGTGTGAGCTGCTGTGTCCTGCCTTCCCTGCCCTCTCCAGATCCAGCTGCAGGGACTTCTGAGAGTCCCCGGGCTGCTTCTGTCTTGGACACATCCTTCTCACTGAAGCAGACGACAGGGCTGCAGGACGACATGTCCACCCCAGGGGTGCCACCCAGGCCAGGGCAGCCAGGAGGCCAGGCTGGTCACTGGGGCCCTGCTGCCCACCCCCGTGGGCAGTGCCTGTGGACGCCGTGCCAGCTGGGTGGGAGGAGGATGCTGTTCCCTCTGGGACAGGGTGGGCATCACCCAGGAACCTCCAGCCCCGGCTGAGCCGCTGTGTCACTCACGTCATTTTCCCACTTAGCTCACATTAAGGAAAGGGTCGTCAGACAAATGGCACCACGCCTGGAGAGCCCATTGCCCCGTCCCCAGCAAGTCCACAGCCCACGCTTGCCCCCTGGGCTCGCAGGGAGGTGCTCAGGGCACAGTTCTGGCTGACAGGCTCTCGGGGCACCACAGTGCCTTCAGCTGTGGGCCATTGTCACCACCCACCACGGTTCCCTGCCAAGGAGTGCTCAGAAGGGCCCCTGTCATTTCACAGGTCGCTCTTAGGACCTGCGCCCATGGGCACAGGTGGACTGGCCTCCCCTCAGGTGCTCCTCCTGCCCATTCGGGAAGGTGCTGGTGTGTTGGCAGGGAAAGGGGTTTTGAAGTGAGTACACAAGTTTTCTATGAAAATGTGATTTTCTAATATAATGAAGCAGAGCAGTGGCACATTTTCTAAATATAGCACCAAAAAGTAATCATAGTTGAGATGTGAGGAAAGCACAGCCCCCCGGCTCTCACTGATCTTGATTGTTTATATTCACGTTACCTTTTTCTGCTCTTTTAATAGAAGAATTTCCTTCTCAGGCCCAGGTACAGTGGCACGCGTCTTTAATTCCAGCTTCTAGGGAGGCTGAGGCAGGAGGATCACAAGTTCTAGGCCAGACTGGGAAACTTAGTGAGATCCTATCTCAAAATAAAGGACTGGGGGTGCAGCTCAGTGTTGGAGTACCCCTGGGTTCCCTCCCCAGTACTGCAAGAAAGAGAAGGAGAGAGGAAAGGGGGAGGGAGAAGAACCCTCTGTCTTGTTCTTGGGGTAGGTCAGCATCAGGAGTCCGTGGATTTTCCTATATTTGGAGTTTGAGTTCCCCTGTGGATTTTCTCTTTCTCAGAGGAAGATAGTCCATGATTGCATTTTTCCATTTCTAGAAAATGGCCCAGATCATTTATATCTGTGTTTATGGCTTTTGCATCTTTCTACCTTCTGATCATCATGAGGAAGGAAATAGTAACCTTCCCTGAATATCCGACTCAGTTTTGAGTTTCAGTAAATACCAGAGCCTGGTATTTATAAAGAAAAGAGGTTTGTTTTGGCTCATGGTTGTGGGGGCTGAAAAGAAAAGTTCAAGATAGGGCAATCACATCTGGTGGGGTCCTAACAGCAGCCACATCAATGGTGGGAGCATGTACAGGGGAGGCCCAGAGGCTGGGGTAAACTTGCTTCATAATAGCCCTCTTTTGAGGTAACTAACCCAGTCCTGAGAGACCTGGCTCACTCCAGGAGACCTAACCGAGCCTCTTGAAGGACAAGAATCCATTTGTGAGGGTGGGGCCCTCAAGACCTCACTGTCCCTTGAAGATCCCACTAGCTCCCATTGCCCTGGGGACCAGGTGCATCCTGACCACAGCAATGTCCCTGACCTTGTCTGGAGTGGAGGTGGTGCTGTCTCCCACAGTGGCTTCCCTGTAGGGGCATGAGCAGTGGCTCAGTGCTGTGGCATCTGAGGGTCTCTAGTGGGAATTTTGCTGGTGGAACTCTAGCCCTGCAAAATGACGTTGTTCCATCAGAGGTGCTTCCCTCCAACACTTGGGGAGCTTGGTCCTTAGGTGCAGACAGGGTTGTCTTATCCTGCTTGGTGGGGTCAGCCGGGTGGCCGAGGTCAGCAGTGGCGTCCCAGGTCTCACATGAGGTGCCTCTGGCCTCCCTCCTGTCTCCCTCAGAACAGTCTGTGCAGGAGAAGAGCACACCCACGGGCCTCTCGTCAGGAAATGGCTAGCTGTCCACAAGTTCTTTAGGGCTGTCGGAGGAGTGGAGAAGATAAACAAGCATTTCATACATTCAATGGGGCCGTCCCAAATGTTCCCCTCCTCTCAGGAGCAGCACAGCGTGGTGACAGACAGGTCCAGCACCTCACACCTAGTTTTGGACGTTTTGTTTCCTGTGTTCTTTCTGTGGCCACACTGATTTTGCCCTTGTTATTAACAGACGTCATCTGCGTGGCTGTCCTGTGGTCCACTCCCGCAGTGTGGGCTGAGGGTTCGGGGAGGAGACCAAACACCCAGGCACCCTGTAAAAGCTGTTTTTGGTTTATTTCCACAGCAAACCCAAGGAGCCCGTGTTCAGTGCAGGTAAGTCTGATTTGATTTTTGTGTGGATGCCCCTCCCTCCCTTGGAGAGCCTTAACCAGTGGCTGTAATGTGGGTCTTGACCCAGGGGCAGATAAGCAGGAGCTGTCTCAGGGTCAGGCTTGACGCGAAGAACTTGGCGTTTGGGGACGAGTAGTAACGGGCAGCCTGGTGTGTGGCAGTGTGGCTTAGAGAACAGCAGGATCGCCATCCTGCTGTCCCCAAGGCCAGACCCTCACCTGCCCTCTCTAAAACCCATCTAAGCAGGCCAGCTCAGAGGGGCGTGCCACCGTGTATGTGCATTAGAGCCTCTAGATTAAAGACTTTGTGGCCTTTTTATTTCTTCCTTACTAACTGGGCTTCTGTCCACATGTGCATTTCTCCCCCAGAGAAGGTTTCTGGTGCATCGAGTTATGTAACTTTGTCTAAAAGTAGCCTTACTTTTTCTGCCTATGATTTCCTAAACTGCAAACTAATAGTTCATGTATACCTTTCCATGTATCTTTTTAAAGCACACTTTATAATAAGGTAGATGCTGTTTTTTTTTTAGAATATTAATCTCATTTTTAAAATGTATTTAAAATGCAAAAACTTTTTCAACTGTGTAGTTGTTTTAAGTTCATGTAATGTTAATATTTCCAATTTTTCCCCCTGAAATTTTAAATTAAAACCCAGAAGGCAGCTTTGTGTCCCTGGGCACAGGCTTTAGTGTCGTCCCACTCTCAGGAAGCAGGCGGTTACTCACTGAGAAGGCGACTGCCACAAACTTGCAGGCCACAGCTCAAGCACCCTTGTCAGAGCCCCGGAAGTGCCCTGATGTCCCGCAGGCGGCAGGGCAGCACCTGCGAGCTAGTCAGCCAGCGCCCCGAGCAGGCAGGCCAACCACACTTGCAGTACCCCACATCTCTTTATCTAGCCCTTCTGTCTCTGTCTCCGAAATCACAAGGGAAGCGCCGGGTGACACACTGCAAAGGTAGGCAGCACTCCGAGCCCATAGCTCTCTGAGCAAGGCTGCTACCCCGGCTCCAGAGGCCGCTTTCATACAGGCAGACCTCCTTGTATGAAAACGCTTCTGCAACGCAAACACCCCGTTCATTTCTCGTGAAAGCATCCCTGAGCATTCCCTCGGGTGGCCTTTAATAAGCAGCTATGATTTGGATCTTGCCTGATTATTGGCTGATTATAGGGATTCTTAAAATCTCCATCAACCTGAAGAGAGCTATAGGGCAGCCCTGGATGTCCCACTGTTTGGCACGGACCCTGCACTGCTGCCGGCCTGTGCCCACTCGTGCCTGTGGGTTGTGATTGCGTGTGGTCATCCTAACAAGCCTGAACAAAGCATCGCTTTCCCTGGCTTCATTTGGGTTCTAGGCGTCTGGACGTCTGGGCCACCAGTACAAGCCCAGTGCTGTTGGGCTGAGTTGTGCTTCAGGTCGGCCTGGGCCACAGCTGCTGGGACAGCATGTGATGACAGCTCACGCCCATAGGCCCTCACATATGTGGCCACATGCTCTCGGTGACCCTGGGTCGCTGGGTCCTGTGGGCACGCTGGCAGATCATTCTCAGCTTAGAGAGCTGGCCAAGTTACTTTTCATGGACCTTAAACGCCGTCCCTCCTGCCTCCCTTCTCACTAGGGTTGCTGGCCTTGCTCTGCTCAAGGTCGCCACTCAGTGTGCCCATCGGAGGTTTGGGTGGGGCTTGGGGCAGGGAGAGGCTTCCAAAGGGAGGGGCACGAGAGGAGCCCAGCGGCCAGTGGGCATAAGGCAGCAGACTTATGGCCAGGCAGGAAAATCCCTGTGGGGCAGTGTGGCAAGGACATTGGGTAAGGTGGCGGCCAGCAGGGCTGTCAGACCTGCCTGGTCCAGCAAATCAGAGGGCAAGCAGAGAGGGCTGGTGATGTGGCTTAGTGGCAGGGCACATGCCTGGCCTGCGAGGCCTGGGTTCTATCCCAGCACCACACGCACAACACGGCAGGCAGGGACTTTGTGTGGAAGAAGTGCTGGGTGGAGTCCGGTTTGGCAGCAATACAGATGGCGACCAGGGGGCCCAAGAGAGCCTTGAATAGCCGTGGCCTCAGATTAGGCTCCCAGCACAGGCGGGGGGCAGGCTTGATGGGGCGCAGGCGTGGCCTGTACAGGGTGGGCACGTTCGAGGCTCTTCCTTAAAGTCAAGCTGAGCACGCGGGGTGGCGTGTCCCATGCATGTCTTTCAGCTCTGCAGCGCACGCGCAGTAACATGGAACTGGGCCTCTTCGTTTTTCAATAATATTGCATGTGGCATTGTTGGAAAATCTGTAGGAATAAGACTCACAAAACTAATTCATAATTGTGGCACTCACAGTACTGTGTTATTCCATGATGTTCCTCGCCAGTTTCCTCTCTGCGAATAATTTTCTGTTGGGTTATGTACAGATACCACTGGTTCCAATGGCCTGGTTTAGATATTAAGCCGGGGTCCCTTGATGTGCCGTGGAGCCTCACTGACTCTGAGCTGAATTCATCAGGGGCTCAGGGAACGCTTCCTCTGCTCCTGCTGTGTCCTGAAAATCTAGACAGAACACCTCAAGTTGGTTTGCTTATGGACCAGAGGTTGCCCCAGGTTTTTACTTTATCCCTATAATCTATTAAAATGCCAAGTTATTTTAATAGAAATATTCATTCTAGAAAGTTTCGCTTCCTGGTCTCCCTCTGTTGGATCTTTTGTTTTCGAGCTTCTCCTGGAGCATTTCCCTTTGTGCTGCACCTCGCATGCGCTCCTCCTGCTGATTTTGTGTTCTTCACATTTGAAAGAATCTGTCCAATGTGAAAGGTAGATGAAGACGTGTTTTTATACTTTGATATAGCAAACCACTTTAAATATTGAAGGGTAGTTCATGATTTTGAAACATTGGGATTTATATACATTGAACTCAGTAGGAAATTAGGTGGATTCCTTGTGTTGTGGTTTTGGTGTGGTACGTTTTCCCCTCCTGGTGACAGAGAAAGTGTAAGCACTGAAGTCACCTGGGAAATAATTGTTAGCTTCTAGTCCTTCCTGGCTCTTAGGATTCCTTACGTATTTCACATACCTACGTAAGCAGAATGTCAAAAAAAGATGAAAAGATGTAAACTTTTATTTCAAGCCATTTAATTTTCGTGTCAGCTATTTTTTCCCTAGGACAGTAATTAGAAATGATACGTGGGTGAAGTTTTCATTTCTGCAGTGACAAGCTAGCGAGAATATGGCATTTGTTTTCAGGTGCACTGGGCACCAGGGAGTCTTACTGACATCTTTGGTCTTTTTGTAGAGGAAGGATATGTGAAAATGTTTCTGCGTGGACGCCCTGTTACCATGTACATGCCCAAAGATCAAGTGGACTCTTACAATTTGGAAGCAAAAGCTGAACTACCGACCAAGAGGCTGAAGCTGGAATGGGTGTATCCTTTACTTGTTGACTGGGTCTCACACCAGGTGCTCAGCAATGAGTGCTTGAAGTCTAATTGCAAAGTGTCATGAAATGTACGTCCCCCTGAGTTTTTAAAAATATACTTTTCTCTTAGTTTTCAGAAGGTTAATTTTACAAAAGTGGCCATATATTAGAACCCAGGACAGCATCCTAACAGCCTCCAGAGGAGCTGCTACTTGGGAGGAAACTGACTTGTGGTTCCTGAATGAAGGGCTTGTGGTTCTTGCTCCAATACACAGACATTGTTTTCTGAAAATACTAATATGTTACATGATTGTATGGACGGATTTGAGGAGGAGGCAGGAAAGATGTATCATTGGTTTATGGCCTGAATTTCAGTCTTTCCATAAAAGCTATCTTTAGTTAGTTAAAAACACATCGAGAAGCAAGCTTAGTGAAAATTTTTTTTAAAAATGGAGAGAATGTGGATTCTGGTGAGAAGGAAGGATTTGGTCACTTTTCACAGTCGCTGTCGCGTCCTTGGTGAACCCTGTGAGGCTAAACGGAAAGGCCAGGAGCTCTGAAACAGCAGCGGAAATGCCAGGAAATATTGAGTTCCTGAATGAGAGAGTGGGAATATCCAAAATTGAAACCAAACTACACTGGCAACATGGTTTTGGACCAAACAAAGAGGGGATACCTGCAGTGCCCCCTCAGGCAAGTGGGAACATGGCCGGTGTCAGGAGCCTAAGTTCAAGGCCAACGCTGAGGGATTGAAGAGAGGGTAGAGGAATCACGCACCTGCACTCAGTGAAGAGCCAGAACGCCTGGTGTCTTGGAGCTGGCATGCGCGTAAATGCAATCAGCCCTTCCCAAAAAGGAGCATTTCCCACCAAGATCTAGGCCACCACAGTCTGACCCTGCCCCGTGACTCACGCTCTTGGAATGGAAGTGCTGCAGGCTCCACGTGTGATGTTTGGAAAAGCCACTTCCAGGGACGCAGCCAGGACAAGGAGAGCGCCTGGGCAGGCGGGTTAGCTGTGGGCTCTCTTTTCTCCATTTGATTCAGTTCACTTGCTTCTCACTTTAGAGCAAGTGAGAGTCCTTCCAGTCTTTGCAGACTCTAAGGCAGAGGAAGAATCCCTTCATCACCTCAAGCAAATACTTAATCCATTACCTGTTCCATACCAAGTCCTGAAGACAAACTATAAGTCACTGGCTTAAATCAAAGCTGCGATAACTTCATTTAGAACAAGGGCTATTTCAGAGTAGGAAATAATACTTTTTGGGGAATTTTTGAAAAATTATTACCTGTACCTAAATCTCTCCTGAAAAGACTTTTGTTTTTTCAGATTCACATGTCATAAGCGCTTGCCTGCCCCCATTTGGAATCTCCTTGTCCCACGTCACTGAAGAGGTCCCCCTCCTCTTTAAGTCAGTAGTGGTGTGTTAAGTGGTTAAATTCGAACCCTTTCGTCCTACCCACTTCATATTTCACAAGATGTAAAACAGTGAAATCTGCTCCAAATAAATGGTCATTTTTTTGCCAGGATATTTTTTATATCCAAGTTCAAGTGAGGTTTTTCACTCAAAATTGTTTTGAAGGTGTGAAAGCACACATATCAAAATTTTAACAAGGATAATTACCCCTAAAGAGCTGGGGCCAGGAGGACCTAAACATTTTGTGTGCATGCACATGTGTGTGCATATGTGTGTGTGTGTGTGTATGTGTGTGTGAGATCTGTACTCTTTTATGAGTACTTTTATCATGTTTTTAAGGTCTTTTTTTCAGTAAAAGATTCAACCCCTAGACTCATAATCGACTCGATAAAATAAAACTTTGTATTGTTAAAAATATGCATTTGGGGCTGGGGCTGTAGCTCAGTGGCAGAGCGCTTGCCTTGCATGTGTGAGTCACTGAGTTTGATCCTCAGCACCACATAAAAATAAATAAATAAAAGATATTGCATCCATCTACAACTAAAAAAAAATATTAAAAAAAAATGCATTTGCAGGTCTGGGGCTGTGGCTCAGTGGTGGAGCACTTGCCTGGCATGTGTGAGGCACTGGGTTTAATTCTCAGCACCACATATAAATAAATGAATAAAATAAAGGTCCATCAACAACTTAAAAAATACATTACAAAGTATGCATTCACACTGCATCCATGACCATGCCCAACCTTATTGCATGCCTCCCGAGGGGCACATATTGGGCACCAAATGTTTGTAGTTTACATGGTCTGGATCATAAAGCTGCTGATGTGCTAGCTCTCTCTCACATTTACCTTGACACACACAGCTACGGGTACCGGGGGCGAGACTGTCGGAACAACCTGTACCTGCTCCCGACGGGGGAGACGGTGTATTTCATTGCCTCCGTGGTGGTGCTGTACAACGTGGAGGAGCAGCTGCAGAGGCATTACTTGGGCCATAATGACGATGTGAAGTGGTGAGTCCTCAAAAGCTGGAGGTGGCATTAGCAGAGAGGTCAGTGTTGGTATGTGAGCCAAGGGAAAGGAGGGAACCAGGGAGCAGGCTCCAGCCGAGCTCTTCTTCATACGTGCCCACTGCTAGCTCCTGGCCTGCTGACCCCTTCCAGGTCTAGCTGTGCATCCTGGGCCGCAGAGTCTAACCAGCCAGTGACCTCGGCCTATAGCCCAGCAGCCCTGCCCACACGGTTTCTTACCATGTTGCACACAATGGCTGTTTTGCCTCGTGTTTATGGCTAATCTACTCTTTCCCCGTTCACTGTAGCTTTTGGTAGGAATATTATTCTTGGAAGGATGGGTGAATAAATACATGTATGCATATATTTGTTTTTGTCCTGGGTTTCTGGCCAATGAAAAAAATTCCGTTGGCAAAGATGTGGTGTCTTTCCTATTTAACACTCAAACAACTTCTTATTGAAAGGCATAGACTAATTAAGTGGTTTGCAGGTTAAAATGGTATTTTTCCAGCAAAGGACGCTTTTGCTTTATGTTTGAACATTTTCCAGGAGAAATTTGAGACTTCAGATGAAATGAAGTAGGCACTGGCTGTCCGAGGTGGTTGGGGCTCGGGAGCTCATGTGCCTTCTAAGAAGTCGGGCGCTGATGTTTAAATGTTTGGCTAGATGGCACGTGGGCAGGGAAGAGCGAGGGCCGCCTTCAGGTGCAGGTGTCTTATAAATACCTTCTTTTTAGCCTAGCAGTTCACCCTGACAGGATCACTATAGCAACAGGACAGGTCGCAGGCACATCTAAAGATGGAAAGGTAAGTTGTATTATCTGTTCTGATTTCTTTTTCTTTAATGAACTGATAGCAAAATAATTTCCTGAGAACAGTGCTGATGGCGCTGTGTTTGCGGGTGCAGGCGCAGTGTCGGAGCACCCCACTTCCTCACCAGGATTGTTGCTTCCTGCCACTCACCGTCTCCCAGTGGTCTTAAAAAGCAGCGTAGTTCTTGCCTAAGACTTCACTGAACATACCTGCTTGCACACACGATAAGCTTTGAAATATGCAGGTACCTGTTCGATGCATGAGGTTAAAACCATGACGAACAGTCACTTGGGTGTGGGACGTCCTGCCATCAGGGCAGGCCAGTGAGAGCAAGCCAGCGGGAGTTAACAGAGCTACAGTGTGTCCATCTGGTGACGGTCACGTCTTAATGAAAACTCCTGTGATTTACCTGTTCTGCGTGGCTCGTTGTTGTGTGACATGTTACTGAAACAACCACATTCAGTACTTTTGTTTTTTTATCAATGGGTTTTCTCTCAGAAAGCGTGAGTGCTACTATATTTTAGGAAACATTTTAATAACATTGAATTTTAAATACTAACCTTTTGCTGTTTTCCATTAAAATTCTACACTTGAAAAGAACTAACAGGGATAATGGAAATCAGACCCCGGTTATGCAAATTCACATAAGTGGAACAGGCGCTCATCTCTTTTTGTTGTTACGTGGCCCTGAGGATTTCTGTGAAACCAGTCATGACTGATTCTTCTGCCCTCTACTGGCGTAATGTTGTATTTCAGTTCTGGCATTGAAATTGAATCTGAACTTTTAGAACCAGAGGAAATGCTGTAGTTACCTGAGATCATCCAGTTTCCCCTAGGACCAATGCAGAGCCCAAGTGACTGTGCAGACACCCAACTACTCAGAGACAAGGCCAAACCAGAACCCGGTTCATCTAATGCCTTGTGACCAGGAGAGACAGTGCGGGTGCCCTCTCTTGGTGACAAATCGGCAGGTTGCTCTGCGATGCTTTCTTCTATAAGGAAGAGAGAAGTTAATATAAATAACCCAGGAACACAGCTGAGAGGATTTCGAGCTTGTTACGACAACCCTAAGTCTTATTTATGCATAACAGTAGCCTGCTTTGCTCCTATCAAGCCCAGGGATGTCAAACTCTGATCACTATTTGGCGGTGACCATTTTGATGAACTTTGACATGCTGGTGCCTTAGCAACAGAATGGACTTTAAAAAAAGAATAACCCTCAGCCGGAGGTAGTGGGGCACACCTGCAGCCCCAGCCACTCTGGAGGCTGAAGCAGGAGGATCGCTTGAGCCCAAGAGTGTGAGCCAGCGTGGTTGACATAGTGAGGCCCTATAAAAAATAAAAATAAAGGTAACCCTCATATGTGATGCCACTTTTTAAAATCTTTTTTCTTTTCTAAAGTCACAGCACATCTAGATAATTCACATTAGACTGTCAGTTCCTTGGTATAGTTGTTGAGAGCTGCTTAGCCAAATTTAAAACTTGGTGGACTTCTAATGGTTTAACTGGCCACAGGGCCCAGGCCCCCTGTGGCCACTGGGGTGTTTTTGTCTCATTCAGAGGCAATTCCTCAAGTGCAGGGGAAAACCTTGGATTGACAAAATCAAAGTTGCTGCCCAGGTAATCATGCAGCTTCACGGTAAGGAAGGATGGGCCAACTGTCAGGACTGATGGCCACCTTTTTTCATAATAGCAACTGCCCCCGCATGTGCGCATCTGGGATTCCGTGACACTGAACACACTGCATGTCATCGGGATAGGCTTTTTTGACCGAGCCGTCACCTGTATTGCATTCTCAAAATCTGTAAGTATGAACCCCGGGAGTGTTGCAGCCTCGGGCCTCAGGGAGGTGTCTCCTGGCTGGAGTGGCGGGGCCCCGTGCAGGTGCTTCCCAGGTCGCCTCTCAGGGACATTCTTCCAGCCAGACGCTTCCAGCCATGTAGGCTTGGTAAAGGAAAGAGCCCCCTCCCCCGTATTTGTCCTCGTGTTCTTCAAGACAGTTTTTCTTCTCTGGCCTTGAATGTCACCTGCTCCCTTGGCAGGTGGCTTCCACTTGTCCCACTGCCTGTCTGCAAATGGGTTGGAGGGGACCTCGAGGTCTTCCAGGCTTCCTTGGGATAGGCTGGCCCTACCAGTCCACAGTTCTTCATCCAGCTCAGAAAGTGATATTTGCGTGCCCACGCTCATGTTCACCTGCCCACATTTACTCACAGCCACTGCTGTGACAGACCCCTGGGCCGTGCCTGCCGAGGGGGAGCTGCCCTGAGCCCTCCGGGCTGACTCTCCTGGAGCCCGGGAGTGAGGAGCTGCCCTTCGGCCCCTGCTATTCCACTCTGCCCTCCAGGAGCCCAGGCTCCCCTGCGCTTCCTGTCTGGCCAGGGATGTGGGTCTCAAAAGCAGCAGGTGAATAACCTCTCGAGAATGTAGCCGACTTTTCATTAAAAGCAAAATTAGTGTCTGCCTTTAATCATGTTCATCCCATTTTATTCTCAATGAAGTCTTACTATGAACAGCTTTTTCTTCCAGAATGGAGGAAGCAACCTCTGTGCTGTGGACGACTCCAATGATCACGTGCTGTCCCTGTGGGACTGGCAGAAAGAAGAGCGGCTGGCCGACGCGAAGGTCTCGCTCAAGCCCCTGCGCCATCTCCCCACACAGCCCTGGCACAACCTCCAATCTGCTGCCCCTGCCTGCCCCACCCTGGGTGTGGCTTTTGCCCCGTGGGGTCTTGTGGCCACCCCCTGTCCCTTCATAGGATCCTGATCACAGTTAATTCCTCCACAGTTGTTTCTTTGTTCACTTTTTCTTTCACTCATTTAATAAATCCCAAGTGCCCCTCCCCAGTGAGGGAGCTGCGGCAGCCTCTGCTGCCAGGTGGGGCCCCCCGCACCCCTGAGGTCCAGGCACTGCCCCAGCCTGGGTGCCTCTGAAGCTGAGCAGACTCTGGAAGGACTTGAGCCAACCCAGACCCCTTCTGGGGTTCTCCTGCAGTGGTCCACTTTGACCTTCTTCCACTGCCTCGAATCCACAAAATGTCAAATTAATGTTCCTTAAGCTCCCTTATGTTTTTCTCCTCTTAAGATCATCATTGGGATTCTATTTGTATAGAACCAACTTTGGATTTCTCATCTTGGCATCTTTAACCTTAGATAACCGTACTTACCTAGCATTAGAAATGCCATCAGAGCGCGTTACTTGTCTAACACCAGGATCACCACTGGATGACCTTGCTTGCCTGGCGTTAGGGTCACCCTCCGCTGGCCTTTCGTGTCCAGCCATCTCTTGCGCGTCCAGGAGGCAGATCCTGCCCTCCAGTCGGGCATGTTTCCTGTCACGCTGTGGCTCTGCCTTCCAAAATTCAGGAGTTTTTGGTGTTCTTGCCATTTGCTGGGTCAGAAGTAATCACAGACAAGTTTTTGTCCAGGTTCAAGGACATAACTGGACATTCTTCTTAAGGAGAAGCTGCAAGTAGGGCCATGTTCAGCAGACTGGGATGTGGTTCTCGAAGCCAGGAAAGGAGCTGAGAGGCAACAAAGTAGCTGCCAAAGACCCAGGCCCAGCACAGTAGACCCCAGACTGAACCTCAGGCAGAGACCCAAGAATAGGACCCAGAGCCTCCCTGGGGGGAAGGCAGGGACGGGGCAGCCAGGACAGTGGGACTGTAGGAATCCAGAGTCCCAGCCCTTCCCTGGACTTCCAGCCACGGGGTGGGGACGAGGCCTAGAGCTCTGCATCTTGCCACGCACCAGGCCTGGGAGATCAGAGTGGGCGCTGCTGTTCTGTGGCCCCTGCTGCCCTACCTGGCTTGCTGCCCTGAGCTCCCTGTCCTCGGGGCTCCTGGCCAGTGGGGGACAGGTGGGGGGTTGAGGACATGGCCAGCATCACTTCATGTAAGGTGTATTCAGTGGGAAAATCAGAAGGCACCGGCTTGGCTCAAGTGAGCCATTTATTGGTGGTCCAGATTTATCTTCTTAGGAGAAGGTTGTCTTAGGGGATTCGAGGCGTCTGATTGTCCTGTTTCTCTTGAAGTGTTCTAATGAAGCTGTATTTGCTGCGGATTTCCACCCCACGGACACCAATGTCATAGTCACCTGTGGAAAATCACATCTCTACTTTTGGACACTAGAAGGAAACTCCCTTAATAAAAAGCAAGGATTATTTGAGGTAAAGTTACATCTTTTGTTTAAGGTTCCCCAGGAGGTGCAAGCGATCCACTGGGTTTTAGGGGAGCGCTGAGGCGAACCAGTCTTGACGTTTGTTTCAGTGGCAAACGCGGGCTGCACTTGGGGGTGTGGTAGCAGATCATCTGCTGGGGACCCCTCACACAGAAGGGAGCCCCTCGCATCTGTGGACCTCACTGGTAATGCAGTGAAGAGAACAGGAAGCAGGCCCATCTCGTGAGGGTGGCAGAGGCACACTTGAGCCCTCTGTGGGGCCAGAGAGCCGTGCAGGGATCCTTCTCCGTGGGCTGGTTTGGAGGGTCCTTCACTCTGGCGTGGGGTTCTGTTTTTCATTCTGTGGTCAAGACGAACACAGCCTGCCCCTCACCCCTTCTGCTCAAACTGTCTGCAACCTCAAGATTCCCCAGCCATTTAGAGTCACAGAAATTTCTCCTCTTAGAGCAGCCAGCCTCACGGCGTAGTTATGTAAGGCTACATAAAAGTGAAAGACCTCAGGGTGGCTGGAGAAGCTGACACGACCTAGTGGGGATTGCTGGAGCTCTGGCTCTCATTAACACAAAGGAAATGCTTTTGATTAAATATATATATATATGTATTTACTACTTTCTGCAGAAACAAGAAAAGCCAAAGTTTGTCCTCTGTGTGACGTTTTCTGAGAACGGTGACACCATTACTGGAGATTCCAGTGGCAACATCTTAGTATGGGGAAAAGGTAACAGTAGCTGTTCCCAAGGCTGATACTTTGGTAATAAGCAAGACCTCAAGGGTGACTGCTATAAGAACTGTCTGTTAATATGATCCACAGAGTTACTGTTAAATTCCAAGTTATATACGTGTGTGTGTGTGTGTGTGTGTGTGTGTGTGTCCTGAAGCCATAAAACTGGAATGGAAGAAAGCTGGAGAGGGGCAAGTTATTGACCTTAAGTGTGCCATTCTAAAAGGGTCTTTAAGGCCAAGATGCTGTGGTGGATTGAGTAACATTATTAGAAGATCTGTTAACAGCTATAATGATGAAGTTATTAATGGCTGTATAGCTATAAAATATTTAGGTAACTTTCCTGGTCCGCATAGCCTTTGGCAGGCATCTCTCAATTGCACGAGTAGCAGCATGGTGAGGTGAGGTGCTCATGAGGAGCCAGAGCCCAATCCCTGCTGCTGCAAGCAGCTGGGGACCAGAGGCTCCCTAGGGAAAGGTGTGCACAGTTCAAGGCAGGCACCTGGGGAGCACTTACCAGAGGCAGGGGAATATATTGTCCAGTTCCCAAGGATCAGAGAGTTGGGGTCAGGTGAGGTGGAGGGGGACCCCCGTGTGCCTTCAGAACAAGGTGACTTATAGACAGCCCTGCTCACTTCATCCTTGGAACAGTCCTGTGGGGGAGCAGCGGCCTGTTCCTCGAGGTGGACCTGAGGAAAGGAGTAGGTGACTGGCCCAGCACGCAGCTCGCGGGGGAGGCGCTGGACGTGAACAGAGTCCAGGTTCTCGGCCACGCCCTGCAGCGGCCATCCAGTGCTGTGTCTCAGCATCTTTCCCTGATCACAGAGGAATCCGGCTCAGGCTCGTCAGGTGCACCATGCACTTCTACAAATTGGGTCCTTTGTAGAGTTGAACTAGAACAATGTTCTAACCCACCACCTCACTTTCTAAACCCAAATGAAGAGAGATTGGAAGAGGGACGAGGCAAGCCTTTGAAAATGTGCCCACGATGGCTTTCCTGCTGTGTCTAGGTACGAATCGAATAAGCTATGCTGTTCAAGGGGCCCACGAGGGCGGCATTTTTGCACTTTGCATGCTAAGAGATGGCACGCTGGTGTCAGGAGGAGGGAAAGACCGAAAGCTCATTTCTTGGAATGGAAACTATCAAAAACTTCATAAAACTGAGGTGAGTCAGCAAGCTGCTACAGAAACTCGTTTTGAACCCTGAACTGTTATTCTTTTTTTTTTTTTTTTAATATTTTTTTTAGTTGTAGATGGACACAATGTCTTTATTTTATTGCTTTGTATGTGGTGCTGAGGATCGAACCCAGGGCCTCACGCATGCGAGGCAAGCGCTCTACCGCTGAGCTACAGTCCCAGCCCTGAACTGTTATTCTAACCCGTTTCCTTGTTAGTTTAGAATCTTTAACTTATAGTTTCAAAAATTGTTTAGATGAAATTATATGAAGACAACATATTTTGTTACAATTGTGGAGGCAATTTAAGTACAACTAAAATAAACTTCAATTGGTAAAGTCTGAGGCTATTAAACACTTCATATTTGCAATGTTTTTCTAATAGGGCCACTCTTTTTTTTTTCACCAAAAATCTTTTTTATCTGTTACCTATAACTTTAAAAACATGCAATTCAATACATGACAATGTTAACACATTGAGAAACATTCACCGTTATATAGTAACAAAATGAATCCACTGCCAAATAAAATACTGGTGATGTGACTCAGTGGTAGAACATTTACTTAGAATTCAAGAGCATATAGTTTAATCTCCACCACCACAAGAAGAAAAAATGCTGACTAAATATTTATATTAATTAGTCCTATAGATTAAATACAATTACACAAAGAAAAATTATATTTTACCAAGTTTTCATGACTTGAGTATATTTATTATTTTGATTTTTTATAAACAAATATCTTCTCAGGGTTGAGTTATCTGCATTATTATCAGATAACTCAATTATCTGCTCATATCTGAGTATTATTTTATTTCTACCATCTCAAGTAATAATGTCCAGTAAATTTTAAACAAATGTTAAAAGGGCAGATTTTCTATAAATACAGAAATTCTGATAATTCTCATATTCAGAAATACATGGAGCAAAGTAATGTTGCTGTACATCTCAGATGTCAACTTTTTTCTCAATAATAAACATTTTCCTGATATGTAATGCAAGCATGTTACAGTGACTTCTGTATGTATTATAGGCATTAGGATTGGATAGAGTATAATTTCTTCAAAATTTGAATAAAGCTTTGACATATTCTTTGTATGTATAGGATATCTCTTAAATCCTAAATCTGTATAGATTTGAAAGGTGTGAGCTTTCTTTAAAAGTTTTGTCAGATTCTTTACTTTTCTAGGGTTTAATCACTATTATAATATCTCTAATGTTTTTAAAATGTAGACCTCTGAGCCGGGCGTGGTGGCTTAAGCCTGTAATCCCAGCACATACAGAGGCTGAGACAGGAGAATCACGAGTTCAAAGTAATAGGGCCAATCTTAATTTTCTAGGAGACTATAACCCACATTTTGATTTATCATTCAAGTCTTTCCTTTTGCTAATTTCCACCTTGTTACTTTGCCAATATTATCATTCTGAACTTATGTTTATTGAGTATCTACTTTGTGCATGGCTTTCAGCTCAGAGCCAACAGGCCCTCTAGCACTCCAGCTTCCAGTTCACCTCTGGGTTACCCAGGAGCTGTCCTGCCTTCCTGGAAGCCAGAGGCACTGTTCCCACTTCTGATTCAGAGCCACACAAAGGCCTGCCTAGCACATCACAGGGACAAGACACTGCTCAGCAGTGTGGAAATGTGGTCCTGCTGACTACTGCCCATGTAAAGGAAGGCCTTCCTCTGACCATCTGCCAGCACTTCCCCTTTGTAGACTTTTAGCTGTGATAACCTTTCATACCAAGACTTGATCAGCACTTGAGTGAAAGTGCTGTGGGTGACTAGTCGTAGGTGTCCCTGTGCTAAACTAGAACAGAAAAGGAAGCACCGAAGCCTCATCGGAGGCGACTTGCCATTTGTTGGTGTCCGTGACTCCGCTTTGTGTGGGTGGCCTCACCTTTTCCCAAGCCCAGGCTGACGAGCTGCATGGCAGGTAGAGACAGCGTCCAAGGGTGGGCCGCTCTCCCCGAGATGGCCCTGCCCAGATGCTCCTTCATCCTCGTGAGGCCTGCCCAGGCACCCTGTCTTTCAGGGTGGCAACTTTGTTCAACTCATCATAGTGAACTGCTCTCAGTGAGCGCCTTTTGACGTCCCTTTTCTCAGCATCCGTGTCATTTCTTGTATGCATCAGCATGAGCAATGGACTTCAGAACTGAACGGCGCTATGTTGCCATTTCAAAGTCACAGTGACTCTTGCTCATCCTTATTTTCCAAATTTTATCAACTCTTGCCACGGAAGTCATAACAAGCAGAGAGCAGGCTCACCAATAGTATTCCTTTGTTTATTTATTTTTGGAGTCAAAAAAAATACCCTTTAAAAAAAAAACTTGACTCTTGCTGATTCTTTTAAGATATGTAAACTATTTATAGTTTTAAAAGTAAGGTTTGGGACTGGGGATGGAGCACAGTGGTAGCGTGCCTTCCTAGTGTGTGTGAGGGCCTGGATTCAATCCCCAGCATTGCACAAAAAAAATTAATAAAAGTAAGTAATAAAATAATGAAAAGTAACGTTTGGGGTTTTAGTCATTCACTCCACAGCTGGCTTTGGTGTGTGTCTAAATCTCACTCCGTGTGCCACACATATACATGAAACTGCCGAGCCTTCTCATATGATGTACAAACAAGGACTTTGGATGCTTGAGCTGACAATTTCATGAAACCTGAGATTTTTCCATACCACTCTTCCCAATGCAGATTCCTGAGCAGTTTGGCCCGATCCGGACGGTGGCCGAGGGGAAGGGCGAAGTCATCCTCATAGGCACGACTAGGAACTTCGTCCTACAGGGCACCCTTTCAGGGGACTTTGCACCCATCACTCAGGTATGGTTAGCCGAGTGTTTAAGCAAGCTCTAGAAGGAGGCAGTCACTCCTTGTGTTCCCTGAGATGGCCTTGGCAGAGAAACGAGTGAGGTCCATGCTGAAGGGGCAGGAGCCATTGTCCCTGCAGGCTCCCAGTGGGGACTATGGGATCTCAAAGCTCCCGTGTCTTGGTTCTCTGTAGGGTCACACTGACGAGCTCTGGGGGCTGGCCGTTCATGCCTCCAAACCTCAGTTCTTGACCTGCGGGCATGACAAGCATGCCACTCTTTGGGATGCTGTCGGCCACCGGCCCGTCTGGGACAAAATCATAGAGGTAAGCAGGCACGACAAAATCAGAGGTAAGCAGGCACGCTACACCTCTTCTTTCCTCTGGAGCATGTTCATTTACTGTTTGCAACGAGCCTCAGCTGCTGAGCTCTTCAGAGTCGCGCTGCTTTTCACTTGCCTTGACCGGTCTCACCCTGCAGTTCTGACGTTCCCCTGAAGCCTTAGCAGCTAGTTGGCCTCCCCGGGTTGCTTGTTGGGGTTCCTGGGCACAGTGTCCTCACCAGCTCAAGTGCTGAACATACCAGTCATGAGCTGCATTCTATTTGCGGTGTGCCTTTTAGATAAGCACTTACAAGCTGTACTGAAACCAGTTTATCTCTACATTTTCAGTGTGATGGTAAAGATAAAGCATAAGTTTTAAAGTCAGCATCTCTGTGAATTTTGCAAAAGGAGCACAGATAGCATACATGTACATTTCCATACATGTAAAACAGGCATGCATTTCTTGAGCACCAGCTGTTTGCGTGCCAAATACTGTATGTGTGTCATCTTAATCCTTTCAGCCGGCCATCCTGCAGGTTGAAATTTTTTTTTCTCTCTGATTTTATCAACTAGGAAATTGAGGTTTAGAGGAGTTAAATAATTTGCCAAGGTCACTGGTTAGCTGTAGGCCAGTATTTACACCCAGTTCAGTCTGGCCAAACCCAGGCTCTGTCTTCAGCATCACACTCTGGAGACTCAAAGGTACCTCCTGTGTGGCACCCTTGACCACACACACAGCCCCATTGAAGAAAAGAGCCCCTCTGTAGAGCCTCACATGTCCTTTCATGCCCTGCAGAGTGGCAGGCACCCCGGTGCTGGGCCGGGGGTCTGGCTCTCCTCCCCAGGTGCTGGGCCGGGGGTCTGGCTCTCCTCCCCAGGTGCTGGGCCGGGGGTCTGGCTCTCCTCCCCAGGTGCTGGGCCGGGGGTCTGGCTCTCCTCCCCAGGTGCTGGGCCGGGGGTCTGGCTCTC
>PVHX01014968.1:0-48488 GCA_004024805.1 Geosciurus inauris | reverse complement strand
GCGATTCTCCTGTCTCAGCCTCCCTAGGTGCTGGGATTACAGGCGTGTGCCACCGTGCCCGGCTAAGCTTTTTGACACATACTTCATTACTGCTCTTCAGAAAGCAAAATTAATTTTCCTTCCCATGCTTGTCTGTTGGATATTTGCTTCTTCCTCCTCATTTTTCTTTTAAAGTTACTTTTTTAATATAGAAAATATATTAATTCTTTATTATATATAACAAATGTCTTCTCCACGTGTTATTATGTATGCTTTTAACATTTAAGTTTTGTTTTGCTGAGTTGCAGGCTCATTTTTTTTCTGTAGGAACCCAATTTACAAACCTTTTTCCTTTATGGAATTTTTTTTTCAATGCTGGGGGTTGAACCCAGGGCCTTTCATGCTAAGAATGTGCTCTACCACTGAGCTAGATCCCCAGCCTAGATTCTGTCTTTTATATTTTGCCTTTTCAAAGGCAAAGATGATGGTTATAGTTCTAGATGAGTGGAAATGGGAATAAGCCAAAATATATTTAGACTTATGAGGTATTTGGGGTTATCTATAGCATTCCTTTTTGTTAGCACAGATAATCCAGACTTTAAAATCCTGTTTCTTAGTCTTTTGTTTTGTTTCGTTTTTGCAGTACTGGGGATTGGACCCAGAGGCACTGTACCACTGAGCTGCATCCCCAGCCACTATCCTGCCTCTCTTTTTTCCTTTTCTTTCTTTTCCAAACAAGATCTTACCAAATTGCTAAATTGCTGAGGCTGGCCTCAAAGTTGAGATCCTCCTGCCTTGGCCTCCCCAATCACTGGGATTATAGGCATGTACCACCCCACCCAGCCTTCCTTTGTTTGATCTTTTCTCCAATCTATAAAATTTTCTGTAGACTGTAAAACACAAATGCACCAGATGTTATGAAAAGGTAGCACCTGACATTTGAAACCCAAGAAGCATCAGGTTAGGATTAAGAAGTGGTTTGTGAACCATGTAGCATTTCCGTCTCTTGGACTACTTAGCTAACAAGCCCTTGGTTCTGTTAATCAGAGTAGCTCTCTTGACTAACAGAGTTCCCCTTGTACTCTTTCCCGCACTCACATGCCTGAGAAACAGGACTTTATTCACCCACGTCAGACCATCACATTCTTTCCACCCACTTAACAGAATTTCCATAATCAACCTCTTAAAAAGATAACTACTGCCAGGCCACATTCAGGTTTGCCCCTAGTCCATCACGTCCTCTGGGGATTCCGCAGAGTGACACACGTCAGCATGTTTTTTAGGCAGCCTCGGTACTGACAGCTCTCACTCAACTGAGGATGAGTGATCCCTCAGTTGCCCCCCATTGCTGGAAGGGGTGACATCCCCTTTCCTGACAAGGTAGATACTCAGAGGCAGACCTCGGGGATCATCAGGTCAGATCTGTGGCTCTCTAGTGTGTGAGCTTTTCTGTGTGATCCCTAACAAGGGCTTAGACACCTTCCGCTTCAAGATCTCCAGTGATAAGGACATCAGTCCTTCCCAAGACGGCCTGTTGCAGGGAAAGACGGTTCTACTTATGGTAACACTCTTCCTTACATGACTGGAAATGTATCCTCTTAGGACCTCCACTGCTGGTCCTAGTGCTGCCTGCCTGCCTCCCAGATATGTGGGATAAACCCCGTCCCTGCTTCTTCTTTAACTGAAAACTTTCAAAGGTTTTTAACCTTTTAATAATTAACCAATAATTTAACAAATTAATAATTGACTGAGATTTTGTATGAAAGTATATAGTTTCTGGGTTGAAGGATATTTTAAAATATCCCAGCCAACCTGGCTTTTCAGTTTTGGTGCTGAGCTTCTCCTCCACCAGATCTCCCAACAGATGGAAATGTGAAATGTTTGTGTCATGTCCTAAGATAAAATTAGGTGGTTATGTCTTGTCCTAAGAAAAGATGTGACTCTTAAGGAGGATTGCATTTTTATTTCATTTGGGAACTTTGCTTCTCACCACCTCCCCTCCCCCTTGGCAGCCAAAGCAGTTGACGGATACGTGAAGCCACAGATCAAGCAAGTCGTCCCCGAGTAAGTGTTGAGGCCCAGCTCCGAGCCTCCTGCTACTTCTCCCTTGCCCTCACCCCCCACTTCCCACCCTACCCCGACACTGGCACCCTTAACCCTGGGCCACCATCTCTATCCCCTGGGAAACCTGGCTCAGGCCTTGGAAGGAAATTGGGCTTAGTCATGCTGTGGCCAGCACCCAGGAACACACACCCCCAGCTGGAGGCCTCGGGCCAGTAGGGCACTTTACCCTTCTATACCCCAAAAAAAGATGTAAAGGTGCCCCCAGAGCCCGTCCCCAGGTCAGCTGCCACAGGCCCCCTGGCAGCTGAGGCTGTGTTCGCTTCCCTCTGCAGGTTTGTGAACGTATCTGCGGACACGGGAGCCAGCACCACGTACATGGACCAGGCCCCCTCCCCATCTGTGTGCCCCCAGGCTCACTACAACATGTACCCACAGAAGTAGGTTGTGTTCTTCTGGGATCTATGGGGAGGAACTGGGCCCTGGCCTGAGGCTGGAGCCCTGGAGGGCCGCTGGGACAAAGGAATCCAGAGCTCCTCTAGGTCTGAGACCACCAGCCTAGGCCCAGGCTCTGGCCTATAGGAGGGAGAGATGCCACCAGAAAACATTGGTTCTTTAGAGTGAAGTGGGGCAAACGGCATCTGCTCCTCTTTCTGAAAATGGAGATGTTCTTTGCTGGGTATAAGGACTGGGTGGGTTTTTGTTGGGTGTAGGCAGCCCGTGCTGGGGCTGCTAGGGTGGATATTGGGATTAGTGTCTGCCAACAAAAGACCTCCTTGCCAGCATTCTGATCAGTAATTCTTTTCCTGTGAGGCTCTAGGCTGAGGGGCAGGCAGTCTTAGGTCACTTGCCTGGTGGGCTCTGGGGCTCAAGGTGGCCTCTGAACTTTCCCCTTCATCTGTTGTCTTCCCCTCCCAAGTCCTGATGCCGTCCTTGACACTGACGGGGACTTCGACCTGGAAGACACCATGGACGTGGCTCGGCGTGTAGAGGAGCTGCTAGGCCGACCCATGGACAGTCAGTGGATCCCTCATGCACAGTCATGACCCGACCTTGCCAACTTCAGCTTCTTCGTCCTCGCCAGAGGATTTACTCTTGTGGATGTTTTAATTCCATGAACCGCTTCTCCTTGGATACAATACTCATAATGTGAAGTGTTAATACTAGTCGTGACTTTAGTGTTTCTGTGCATGGTGGCACCAGTGAAGGGAGTGAGTATGAGTGCGTGTGTGTGTGTGTGTGTGTGTGTGTGTGTGTGTTTTTGCACGTTGTGGTGTTTCCGTCCCTTGCTGTCCAGAGTCTAACTGCAGCATTGGGGCCACAATGAGGCTGTGCTTGTTTTTACCTTGTGCAAAAAGGCAGTTAGTTCTGTGAACCCTGGAACTTGGCCATGTGTTTTAAGGGTGGCTGAACTTTGACATGTTGAGGTTCATGTAAGAGAAGGACAAAGGGAGGAAAAGGTACCTCCTTTCTAGGGAGCCTTTGTCACTCTGCCAGGCAATTGTACCATCACCATCTCTGCTTGTCTTTTAAAATGTAGAGAACTGCCTTTTGACAAAGAAAGCCAGTCCTCCCTCCTCCCCTATCCACACCCCTGTGTTTGTGGGTAGGGGTAGCATACAAGATGGGGAAAGGGAAGTCACGGGTTTTCTGATGGGGAGTTGCTTTTTACACAGCATTTAACCCATCTTAAGAAGCTCTTTGTCCTTCTCTTCCCTCCTCCCTTCCTCCCTTTTCTGTGTCTCTCTGTCTCTGTCTCTGTCTGGAATTGCCATTCAGTTCTTATGTGTGTACACATGCAGACATGTTTGGCAAAACAGAGGAAAAGAAAGAAGGTCACATAACTGAGAGCTTACAGGGTGATGTCCTTTATGTTCTGGCCAGAGCAGCATGGCATGCCAAGCCCTGGCACCTAAGTGCCAGGGTGTTGCCTTGTTACCAGGGCAGCTGTTACTCTCCCTCTGCCTGTCCTTCCTCTGCAGGAGTGGAGGCCCCATCCCAGGCTTTCTAAAGACTTGGTTTTGATAATGACTTTTTGCAAATGTCGAATGGTGTTTCTGTTTCCAGATTGGGTCTTTTTTTTTTTTTGCTTTCCCCTTCCCACCCTAATTTGACAGCAAAATTCTTTCTTCCCACATCAGGTACTGGGCTACTCATCCCCAGGTCATCTCTTCCCTTCACTGTCACACACCATGCCTTGAGGAGGAGGTGGCAGGAGTATGGCCTGAGCCTGGGGCCAGCTTGTGCAGCAGGTGGCCACTGGCTGCAGGGTGCTGGTATCAGAAGTTGCTAATTGGGGAAATGCAATCAGCAAGTTTGCTGGGAAGTTTGGTAAACTGTAGAAACTAAACAAAACAAAAGCCTCAGCACGGCATGATTTTGTTCCAGTTTCCTCTATTGCTACACCAGAAGGGAGGGGCTATGGCAGGCAGGTGGGAAGAGGGTAGAGCTTACGGGTAAGGCCTTCAAGGCCCCCTTGGCCCCGTCTCCAAAAGAAGGGCAGGACCACACCCAGGAGAGGATGGCCCTAAAACCTTATTTTTATACATGTGAGTAAATAAACAGATATTTTTTTTACAAAAATAACTTCTGAATTTATCAGTGTTTTGCTGTTAAAAGAAAATGTTCCTCTGTAGTAAATTATTTATTGGAAGATGACTTTTTAAAAGCTGCTGTTTGCCTTGGCTTGGTTTCATACACTGATTTATTTTTCTATGCCAGGCAGTAGTCTGTGCCTCTGGAGCAGGCTAACCCTCCGTGGATACTGGCTGATGGAGGAGTCCTGAAGCCCTCCCTCCCCATCAAGATGGGGTTCAAATCACAGTGGGCATGTTGGGAAAAGGTGAAAACCAAGGCCTGAGGGCTCCAGGACCCAGGCTTAAAGAGCCCTTTCCTGCCTTCACTCAGATCCTTGACCAGCACCTGCCTGAGTGGCAATCTCTGTCTCAGCAACGCAGGAAGGGACATGGAGTTTGGCACACTTTCAGATTGGTGGTGGACCCAGCCCCAGGGCCCGTGGAGGGCAGAGCAGCCTGGCAGTCACAGGCATCTCTGAACTCCCTCTACAGTTGGCTTTGGGGTTGGGAGGAAGGGTGCTGAAGGATGGCTTCCATACAGTTGCTGAGCGGTCCTCAATTTTACTGAGGCTGTGCCTAGAGATGGGAGAGGCTCTTCACTGAAAGGTGTGCTCACTATCTGCATTCTGTTTTCTCTCTTTGCCCTATTTCTGCAACCACAAGAGACAATAGCAAGTCTTGACCCCCCACCTCTCTCCCACTCCCAGCACACACCCCCAGCCCTCAGAAGTCTCAGCGTACGCGCAGGGTTTTATAGGGGTGGAGGGAGACTCAAAGTGGATATCACTTAAAATGAAAGTATACTTTTTATAATTTTCCTTTTTAAAACTTTGTGAAATTATTTGAGATACATATTTTAGTGTCAAGGCAGATTAGTATATAGCCACCAAAAAAAGTATTGTGTATTTTATGTCACAATAAAGGCTTCCTCTAAAAGGACAATAGTGAGTCCTGTTTTTATTGCTTTCCTTCATGTGGCAAGGAAGGGTGAGTTTAATTGGAAAAAGTTCTAAGTCATCAGCATGATGGGAAAAGGGAACTAATTGGGAGTCAGTATTGGAGGGTGTCATCAGCTTTGGTGGCAGATAGGGGATACCTATCTATATCTCTATCTCTGTCTCTCTCTCTCCCCTCCTGCTTCCTCCCTCCCTCTCTCTCCTCTCTCTTTTGGTGCTGGGGATCAAACCCAGGGGCACTTTACTTGAGCACCCAGCCCTTTTTATTTTTTGAGACTAAATTGCTGAGGCTGGAACTTGTGATCCTCCTGCCTCAACCTCCCAAGTTGCTGGGATTCCAGGTGTGCTTCACCACACCTGGCAGATGGGGGTGTCTCTTACCTTCCTGTTCATATAATGTTTGGAAAATTAGAACCATAGCCTTCACCTCTTAGCCTCCACACACTGTTCCTGTTATAAAACCCATCCTTTAAAATTCAGCACATTTAGATGCCTCCCCTGTGTGTGCGGGACTGCCTGAAGAGGCTTGCGCTGGGGGAATCTGTTACGATAGGATCTTGGTTCTTGCCACACACCAAAGGTATCCCAAGGTCATCATCAAATACAAAAGAACATGGACTCCGAAAGGACACAGGAGTTAAGGAAGGCGGAGGCCTTCAGCCGGAGGAACTAGTACAGGAAAAGGCCTAGAGACGGAGGAGAGCATGATCTGGCTGCAGTAAAGGGTCTTCTGTGTGAAGTTTGGAAACTTCAGTGCTTATCAGAATCTCCCGTGGGGCTCTATGGTGCGGGCTGCTGGGCCACACTCAGCCCTGAATTTGTGGGTCAGCAGGTCTGGTGTAGAAGCCCAGAGTTTGTGTGTCTAACAAGTTGCCAGGGGGTGCTGGTCCAGAGAGCACACTTTGTGAAGTATGGCAGGGAGGCTGAGAGGCAGGCAGGGGAGAGGCCACAGGGGCTTCATATGCCAAGCTGAGTTTAAACTTCACCTGGGGTGGGGGGGGACTGTTAATGTGATATACCATATCAATCAGATGAAACCAAAAACCAGCCAGGCATGCTGGTGCAAGCATGGTTTTAAATGAACCATGGACCAGAGCATGTTAACATTCTATGGATCATCTAGTCCAAGGAGTCTTCAATTTTTTTTTTTTTTTTTTTGGCTAGGTATGGTGGCATATACCAGTAATCCCAGAGGCTTGGGAGGCTGAGGCAGGAGGATCAAGTTTGAGGTCAGGCTCAGCAGTTTAGCAAAGCCGTAAGCAACTTAGTCAGACCCTGTCTCAAAATAAAAAGGGCTGAGGATCTCAGTGGGTTCGGTTCCCAATACCAAAAATAAAAAATAAATAAATAAATATGATCATGTCTATAGATGCAAAAACCCCACAGTTACCATCATACTTCTTTTTCTTTTCTTTTTGGTACCAGGGGCGCTTAACCACTGCTTCAGTCAGCTTTTCACTGCTGTGACTTAAAGACCCAACCAGAACAACTTCAGAGAAGGAAAAGTTTATTTGGGGGCTCACAGTTTCAGAGGTCTCTATCCATAGACAGCCAGCTCCATTCCTTGGGGCTCGAGGTGAGGCAGAACATCATGGTGGAAGAGTGTGGCAGAGGGAAGGCGTTCACATAGTGATCAGAAAGCAGAGAGAGGGGCTGGGATTGTAGCTCAGCGGTAGAGCGCTTGCCTCGCATGCGTGAGGCACTGGGTTCGATCCTCGGCACCACATACAAAGCAATAAAATAAAGACATTGTATCCATCAACAACTACAAAAATATTCAAAAAAAAAAAAAAAAAAAGAAAGCAGAGAGAGATCTTCACTTGCCAGATACAAATATATACCCGAGAACCACACCCCCAGTGCCCACCTCCTCCAGCCACACCCTACCACTTCAGTTACCACCCAGTTAATCCCTATCGGGATGAATTCACTGATTAGATTAAAGATGTAACCCAGTCATTTCTTCTCCAAACCTTCTTGTGTTGTCTCACACGTGAGCTTCTGGGGGACACCACACCTAAACCATAAGCACTAAGCCTCATCCCCACTCCTTTTTATATTTAGAGACAGGGTCTCACTAAGTTGCTTAAGGCCTCACTAAGTTGCTGAGGCTGGCTTTGAACTTGCGATCCTCATGCCTCAGTCTCCCAAGCCACTGGGATTACAGGCGTGGGCCACCACATCTTGCATAACATCATGATGAAAAACTGGATGATTTCTCCTAGGATCAGGAATAAGACAAGGAACAGGAACACAAGTGGCAAGAGTGATATTCCTGATCCTAGGGGAAAAGCATCAACTTCATCAAAATTAAAAATGCTTGTGCTTCAAAGGACACTAGCAAGAAGATAAAAAACAACCCATAGAATAGGAGCCAATATTTGCAAATCATATATGTGATAGAACACTTGTATGTAAATATGTAAAAAATCTCACAATTTCATAATAAGACAACCCAATTTTTTTGTCATAAACAAACATATTAATCAAATTAAATTATCAAGTTCATGGGTTTCACTGTGACATTTCCATTCATACATATATTATGCTTTAATTACACCCACCCTCCTTACTACCCTGTCTTGCCATCTTCTCACTCCTGCTCCCTAAATAGCCCAATTTTAAAGTGAGTAAATTATATCAACAAACATTTCTCTAAAGATATGGCCATAAACACATGCAAAGATAAGCAACATCAATATCAGTAAAATGCAAATAAAAACTGCAGAGACACCAGTTCACACCCATCAGGATGGCTATAATCCAAAAGTTAGATAATAACAAGTGTTGGCAAGAAAGTAGAGAAACTGGAACCTTCATATACTGCTGTCAGGGATGTAAAATAGTACAGCCTCTTTGGAAACCAGTTTGGTAGTTCTTTTAAATAGTTAAATGGAGTTATTACATGATTCAGCCATTCTACTCATAGGTATCTACTAAAGAAAAACGAAAATATCCACAGAAAGACATGTCCACAAATTTGCATAACAGCATTATATATGACAGCCAAAAAATGGAAACAATCTGAATGTCCATCCACTGATGAATACATAAAGTGTGTATCCATAACTGGAATATTCAGCAATGAAAGGGAATGAACTACTGATACACAGTACTACCCAGAAGAACCTTGAAAACATCCTGTTAAGTGAAAGAAGTCAGATGCATAAGATTACATGGTATATGATTCCATTTATATTAAATACCCAGAATTGACGGATCCATGGAGAAAGAAAGTGGATTTTTGGTTGGTTAGAAGATAGAAAGAGATTGGGAAAAGTGATAGTTAAAAGATACAGGGTTTGGGGCTGGGATTGTAGCTCAGTGACAGAGTGCTTGCCTCGCATGTGTGAGGCCCTGGGTTCGATCCTCAGCACCACATACAAAGCAATAAAATAAAGACATTGTGTCCATCTACAACTAAAAAAATATTAAAAAAAAAAAAAAGATACAGGGTTTTTCCAGGCGTAGTTGCGCGTGCCTATAATTCCAGTGGCTTGAGACGCTGAGGCAGGAGGATCGCGAGTTGAAAACCAGTCTCAGCAATAGCCAGGCACTAAGCAACTCAGTGAGACCCTGTCTCTAACATACAAAATAGGGCTGGGGATGTAGCTCAGTGGTTCAGTGCCCCTGAGTTCAATCCCCGGTACCAAAAAAAAAAAAAAAAAAGATAAAGGGTTTGAGGAATATATTATAAAATTGGCCCAGCATGGTGGCATATGCCTTTAATCTCAGTGACTTAGGATGCTGAGACAAGAGAATCACAAGTCCAAAGCTAGCCTGGACCACTAAGCAAGACCCTGTTTTAAAAAGCACTGGGGGTATGGCTCAGTGGTAGAGGATCTCTGGGTTCAATCCCCAGTACCACACACCCAGAAAAAATTGCGATGGCTGCATCTATTTGTGGATATACTGGAACATATTGAATTGTACACTAAATGGGTGATTCATATGGTCTTTAGATTATATCTAATCAAACTGCTGTTTAAAAACAATGAAATCAAAAGCAAGACCTCAGCAAGGAAAAAAAAAAAATACGAGGTGGGGCTGCCAGGTGGATATGAGGCCACCTGCCCAGCGGGTGCCCGGCTGTTTAAAGAAATCTGTTTAAAGAGACTCAGCCAGCTGTGTGTGGAGGCATATGCCTGTAATCCCAGCAACTCCAGAATCTGTGGCAGGAGGATCACAAGTTCAAAGCCAGCCTCAGCAACTTAGAGAGACCCTGTCTCAAAACTTTAAAAAAATTAAAAAGTGCTGACAGGGGCTGGGGTTATGGCGCAGTGGTAGCGTGCTCGCCTAGCACGCGTGAGACACTGGGTTCGATCCTCAGCACCACATAAAAATAAAATAAAGATATTCTGTCAACATACAACTAAAAAAAATAAATATTTTTTTTAAAAAAGTGCTGAGGATGTGGCTCAGTGGTTAAGCATCCCTGGATTCAATCCCTGGTTTCAAAAAATAAAAAAATAGACTCAGCAGAGAAGAAAAGAGGATTCTCAGCAACCTAGAGCCGAAGGGTTGGAAGCAAGGTATTTTGAGGGTCCAAGTCAATAGTACAAGTGGAGGAAGGGTTTAACATGGACTAAAGGGCCTTCTACAGCACGGCTTCTCCAACCTAAACGTGGGAGGGTAGGAGCCCCACTTTTGAGAATGCCTTGCTCCAAGTTGAAAAATTACCTCCTATCATAAAGATATAGGAAGTTTGTTTTTCCTTGAGATAAAGCCAATCAGCTAACACAACCCCAATTACCAGCTAAAGTTTAGATGAACTATATGTAACCAACAGTGCTGTCAAGTTGTCTTACTTAAGGACTAGTTGTTTATTATCTCGGAAATGTGTGTAATCGATTGTATCCACTTGTCAATAGAAAAGGATGAAAATTTCTTCTGTCTTTGCAATTTCTTAACAGATTGCCTATGACACACATCACATTCTGGCTTAATGCTTATTCAATAATAAAAGTGTTTTCTGTCTTGACTATTTTTTTTGGAGAGGATTTCTGCATTGGGAGAAGATTTGGGTTTTTAACAGTTCTCAGGTTTGAACCTGCTCCCAGATGGAGTGTGCCTCACTCACAGCTCAAGCTGTTTAATGGCGCTCTTTTCCACACTCAGCTTTCTCTTCCTTTGCCCCCACAAATTTGAGGATCATGCTACTCTAGCCCTAACTCCCTGGTCTGCCTGCCTGAGCCAGCACCCAATCAGCTCTTAGGTGACCTGTCCCTTTAAGAGCACCCCCCCTACTCCTCCCTACCTTGGGCGGATTTCCCCATCAGGCCCAGCCCTTTAAAGCCATAGCTCCATCTTTCTAGCCGGATGTGCGGATGTGTATCTAGCCGGAGACACGAAGGGCCCTGGAGTGCTGGGAATAGACACAAGCGAACAGTGACAGGTGCACCCAGGTGTGGACCCACTACCCAGGGCTCAAGAGGGACTTGGAGCTGAGACAGGGAGGACCCTGAGAGAAAGCAAAGCCACTCTAAGCAGCCATTATGTGCCAGGCCCTGTGCCCAGCCTTCTCTGTGCCTTCTGAGGGAGATATTATGCTTCCCCCGCACAGATAAGGAAGTGAAGTCAGAGCAGCTAGCTGGATTACCCAGGGCCACACAGCTAGCAAGCTGCAGAGGCAGGATCTGAACTCAGGTCAGTGACACTCCAAAGCCTTGGTGGTCTCTCTGCATCACCTACTTGACCTGGTCCTGGCTTCTTTCCAAACTTCCTTATCCCTGGGTTTTTCCTGTGTGCAGTAGTGTGGGGCAAAGGAATGGGTCTCTCCCCATGCCCCCACACTTGGGTTCCTTTCTCCTCCCAGGAGCTGCTTGGAGATGCTGCTGTGGCTGCTGCTGCCCCCGCTGTTCCTGTTCCTCCTTCTGTGCCTGCTGCTGCTGCTGCCCCCATTGGCCATGCTAGGACAGAGGTCTCAGGATGCTAACCTGTCCTGGCTTGCCAGCCTCCAGCACTGTGTAGCATGGAGGGTCCTGTGCTGGGCAGCTACCTGGCAGCAGCGGAGGCTGGAACATAACACACTGCACGTGGCCCAGAGCCAGCAGCAGGCCCTGCTGTGGTGTCTGCAGAGAGCCCAGGGTCCCCTCTGTCCCCTCAGGGGGAGCACAGGTGTGTTTCCCAGGGTCTGAGGAGGTGACCTCAAGATAAAGAAACCCCACCAGATAGTCAGATTCCAGAACCTGAAGCCCCCTCCCCTGCCCCTAACATACTGCTAACGTGTGGCCCCACCTGGAGACCTAACCAGGCCCTGGGGTTGGCTTTCTTGTTCAGGATGGGCCTTGTTTGTAGGTCCTCTCCCCAGGCTTAGTCCCAGGTCTCAACAATCTTTCTTGAAACTCTTGGGAAACTGTGGCTTCCTTAAGAGTTTCTGATGTCTTTGGAGGTACCGATATGAGCATCTTCCGGAATCATCTCCCTTTGACCAAGGTCCGCCAGGCTCAAGAGGAAGAAAATGGGGAGCCACTCCTGCCTCCTACTTCAAATCAGTACCATGGGGAGGCTTCTCTGCAGGTAAACTGTGATGGCCAGAGCCTACTTTCAGCCAGACCCTCCCATCACGATAGGCAAAGAATGCTCAAACTGGTGGCTCTGTGGGTCTGGCTCTGTGGCCGAGCTGACAGCCTCTCTTATCTCCCTCCAGGCCACCTTGCTGAGTCTTGTGGCCCTAAACAAGGCCTACCCAGAAGTGCTGGCTCCAGGAAGCACTGCCCGTGTGACCCCTACGTCCCCATGGCCCAGCCCCCTCCCCTGGCCTGGGCATATCCTGGGCCAGGTGAGCCCCCCTGGAACCAAGGACCCTGGGGGCCTGCTGCTGGAAGCACTGAGGTCTCCAGGGCTGAAGGCACTGGAGGCCGGAACAGCAGTTGAGCTCCTGGATGTCTTCTTGGCCCTGGAGGCTGATGGTGAAGAGCTGGCTAAGGCAATAGCTGCTGGGACCTCAGGAGTGCCTCTCCTCAGTCGGGCAGCTGAGCTACAGGAGGCTCTAGAGCAGGGACCCCGAGGACTGGCCCTTCGGCTCTGGCCAAAGCTGCAGGTGGTGGTGACTCTGGATGCAGGAGGCCAGGCTGAGGCTGTGGCTGCCCTCGGGGCCTTGTGGTGCCAAGGGCTAGCCTTCTTCTCTCCTGCTTACGCTGCTTCTGGAGGTCAGCTGGACACAAGGGCAGTGAAATGGGGGCAGGGGCAGAGGCCACGCAGCTAGCTGCCATGTATGAGCCCTACATGCTCATTTTTTTTAATCCTCCCGCTGTGTAGCAGGGCTCAGCAGCTCCGTCTTACGACGGAAGCGCTAAGGCTCCCAGAGGCGGGAGTCTGGCCCTTGTTGATGCAGCACCAGCATCTCCCCAGCTCGGCTGCCTTCAGACCCGCTGCACACGGTGCCTCTTCTAGTTAGGGCTCAACAGGCAGCAGCCTGAGCCACCAGGAGACAGGAATGATGGGGTGGAAGGTTAATAGTAGCTCATTTGCTCAGAGGATTAGGGTCTGGGTTCCAGGGTAAGGCACCACTTTCTGCTGTTGCCTGGCAGAAAGCAAGGCACCACCAGGTGACAAGAAGGCTGCTTTTGCTCCCCACAGGGGTGGTGGGCCTAAACCTATGGCCAGAGGAGCCCCGGGGACTCTACCTACTTCCCCCTGGAGCCCCTTTTATTGAGCTGCTCCCAGTTGAGGAAGGAGCCCAAGAGGAGACCCCCTCCACCGTCCTTCTAGCTGAGGCCCACAGGGACAAGGAGTATGAGCTGGTGCTGACTGACCACGTCAGGCTTGCCAGGTGACCATCTGCCCAGATGCTGCTGCCTCAGACTGTCTAATGCCCTCATTAATGCTCTGCTGGGGACAGGGCCATGAGCTCACCCTCACTCCCAATCCCACCCCATCAGGTGCCGCCTGGGTGATGTGGTACAAGTGGTTGGTGCCTATAATCAGTGTCCGATCGTCAGGTTCATCTACAGGTAGGTGACCCCGGGGGTGCTGAGGGGTTGTCCTTGCACCCTGGGCTTCTCTGCCTCTGCCGTCCTCCTCCACAGGCTGGACCAGGCCCTGAGTGTTCGAGGAGAAGTTACTGGAGAGAATGTGTTCTCTGAGGCCCTGAGCCGGGCAGTGGGCCAGTGGCCAGGGGCCAAGGTGTTGGACCATGTCTGTGTGGAGAGCAGCATTCTGGGTAAGGGTCTCCATCAGCTACTGCCTCCAATTCTTGAGTTGGCTGTGCCCCCAACCCATTCCTACCCTGCCGAGAGACCTCTAAGAAAGAGATAAGATTCAGTCTCCTCTGCCATTCCTAACAAAAGTCCCTCTTCATATCTAACTTCCATCCTTCCTGCTGTAGTTTCCACCCATTTTCTTTCCTGGTCTGTCTTCTACTTAGAGTTAGGCTCTAGGTTCCCCTCCACGTACCCCATTCCCTACCCAAGAAACTCTTTTTCCCCCATGAACCTCAGAATGTGAAAGAACAGATGGAGCAGAGGGTGTTGGCTTTGGAAGCGCCCTATGCTCAGGAAGCGTGTGTGTGGGGTTTGTCCACAGATTCCTCTGAGGGCTCTGCTCCGCACTATGAGGTGTTTGTGGAGCTGAGGGGGCTAAGGAATCTATCGGAGGAGAATCGAGACAAGGTAAAAGAGACAAGGATGGGGTCTGACTGCATGTGTCCTTCACTCTGCACAGCCCCAGGGTGCCATGGAGACAGGGGCTGATGGGGAGAGGGGAGCAGGGGAGGAGAAGCTGCTTTCTGGGGCTCTGAAGAGGGAGTGATGGGGTCCACAACACACTTGCCACACACTAAATTCAAACACATGAGTGCCCCAGGTACAATCATGCACATCTTACACACAACTCACGGCCACACACCAGCCTCACTCAGGCCATTCTGCCCCCAGCTTGACCACTGTCTTCAGGAAGCCTCCCCTCGCTACAAGTCCCTGCGGTTCCGGGGCAGTGTGGGCCCTGCCAGAGTCCACCTGGTGGGACAGGGGGCCTTCAGAGCACTTCGGACAATGCTTGCTGCCTGCCCCTCATCTTCCTTCCCTCCTGAGATGCCCCGGGTCCTTAGGCACAGGAACTTGGCCCAATTCCTGCAGAGGAGGGTGGTGTCTTAGCTGACGCCCACCTATACTGCTTGTCTCCCCTCGGAGGTCACTTTGCTCTTTCCTCTGGGGTGTCCCTGAATGGGGAGTCCTTGGTCAGAGACCTTCACCTGACATCGGCTCATCGAGCTGCTGGGCCTTAGAAAGACCTACTTGGCCAGTTCTGAAGTGTAGGCTTGAGGGAAACAGCAGAGATCCCTGCCCATATTCCCCTGGGCCCACCCTGGAGGATACTTCTGGAGAGTTCCCATTAACATCCCATTTACATCAGTGCTTCTCAGCTTGACGGTGCTCTCGGGCTTTAGTCCTGGGCCTGACTAGTGCACTGGGTGGGCTGAAGGTATGGGGGATGAGGTCATGGCCCCAGGAGTGACAGGAGTTGATGAATAAAGACCTCAGCACCATTGTCCCTAAGTGGGACACTTTTGATCTTTTGGGGGTCACCTTCCAGGTGGTGCCCTGTTGTTCACAGCAATACCCCATTCACTGGTATCTGCTATCGGTTCTTTCCTATGCCCTCACCGTGCTTCCTGGATTTTCTCCCAAATAAACCTTTGGCACCCAGATTCGTGACTCTGGTCTGCTTTGGGGAAACTGTATGGGGTCTCTTCACACTGCTCCTGCTATAGCCTGCTAGCTGCTCCACCCAGCTAGTCCTCTCTCTGCTCTGAGCTCCAGGGTTTCCCACTACTCCTTGCTCCAGGTTGGATTAGGCCCCAAGAGTGTGTGACCTAGGAAACTTCAGTTACTCCCACCAGGGCCTAGAACAACCTAGCAGACCACAGAACCCTCTCCTGCCCTGCCCACTGCCACTGCCCCAAGCATAACCTAAAGGTGGAGAAGCTATTCCCAACCTCCTCAACCATGCCTTAGCACAGGTCCCTTTCCTGGCCCAGCACCTAAAAAGTTATTTCCATGGTGGGCAAGGGGGAACTATAATTCAAATCACGAAGTATCACTGGAGGAGGCAACCCCAGAGTCATCTGGGTTAAGTGTCCATAGCAATGGGGAAACAGCCTCCCAAGGCTGTAAGACTTGCCCCAGGCCCCACAGCTCCTCCTCGGGAAGAGCACTGCTGCTCTGGATCAGCCATCCAGCTTCTAATTCTGCCTCGGAATTGCTTCTCAATCCCATGTTCCCAGAGGCAGGCCCTCCTCCTACCCGACCAGCTGCCACATTATCCCACGACTCCTAATAAGTCCTTCCTTGGTGGCTCCCTACCACCCACAGAAGGAATGCCAATCAGCTTGGCTATAAGACCCTTGACCCAGGCTCTTACTGTCCAGCCACCTCTCTCCCCTTGCTCAAGAGAAAGCCTGGGCTGTGAGGACCAGCCCATCCACATCCCACATGGATGAAGCACTGTCACCTCCAAATATTTGCTCACATCATCCCTTTGCTCACATCATACCCTGACCTACCTGATGGAAATCTATTTTTCTTTTATCTTTTTCTTTTCTTTTTTTGGTACCCGGGATTGAACTCAGAGGCACTCAAACACTGAGCCACATCCCCAGCCCTATTTTGTGTTTTATGTAGACATAGGGTCTCACTGAGTTGCTTAGCGCCTCGCCGTTGCTGAGGCTGGCTTTGAACTCACGATTCTCCTGTCTCAGCCTCCCAAAGTGCTAGGATTACAGGCATGCACCACCACGCCCAGCTCAGAAACCTATTTTTCATTCAAGGCCTTCAAGGACTCCTACCACACCCAGGTGAAAGGAACTGGCCCACCTTTGCTGACATCTGCAATATTCCTCCCTTCTATGGAATTATCCTTATGCCCAGACTGCTACCCCTCCTGGATTTATACACTCCTTAAAAACAGGGCCCTGTCCTAGGCACACAGTTGCCTCTGTGTCCACATGGGGCCTACCCCAGAGCAAAAGCTCAATAACAGTGCCCTGAATGAGAGAAGCTTGGCCTGGTGGTGGTCCTCCTTTAGCCCATGGGGGCTCCCTCCCTGGAGATGGAGGAGTGGGACTATATCCCTCCCTTCTGGGCTGCCTGGCCCAGAAGGCAGCAAGGGAGGAAGAAGCTTTCTACCAGCTTCTGGCAGAAACTAGACTTGGCTTCCTTTCCTACTACTGCCCACCATAAGTCTCCAAGGTTTTCCATTGCGGAGGCTGGTGGAAGGGGCAGAAGGGAAGGAGAGCTGGGGGGAGGGAAGGGACAGCTCAGGAACCGTTTCCATGGAGGAAGAAGGCCCTGGAGCCTGACAGATCCCAGTGACAGGAAGTAATGCGGGGAGAGGCCTGCTGTGACTGCCCTCCCCCAAACACAAGGTGGATAGTGGGTCTCACCACTGTCTCTTCTCCTGCCCTTAATTAGCAACTGTCCCCTCCCCCATTGTCCCTGGACCAGCACCTCAGCCAAGGCCTCTTTTGTACACTCAGATTCCTGGGTGCAAGGTGGCCTAATTAGTGCCCGGAGACCACCCCATCTCCAAGGAGCAGGCAGACAGGCCAGGGGGAGACCAGTGGCACAACGATCCAGCTCTGACCTCTGTATGCACGCCTCAGCGGCCATTCCTTGGGCCCAGCCTGGAGACGGCCCCCCTGCCCAATGCTAATCTTAGATTCGCCTTTGTCTAGCCCCGGAGTGGACGCAAATGCTCATTCCTTGCCTGCCACCTCAGAGCACTATAAACCCCATGCCCCTCGTAGCAGGTTGCAGTTGACAGCCTCAAGGTTCCTGGCTATTGGACACTGCACTGCAGACACCTCCTTCCAGACAACTCCACTCAGAGCTCTGGACATCATGAACCTTCCCTGCACAAAGGTAAAGACCCAGGGACAGAGGGGTGACTCACTGTACCAGGGAGGCAAAGAGAGGGCTTGCTCAAAGGGCTGTAGGAAAGACCAAAGGTGTCTGCACTTTCCATCTTTTCTATGGGGGTTCTGAGGCAGGAGACTCTTCGATAAGTAGATGCTTAGAAGTAAATCTGCCTAAGTTGTCACTGGGTCATTTCCTGTTTTCCTAAGACTCGTGTTTATTGACTACCTACTATGTGTCAGGTACTGGGTTTGCACCTGTCATCTTATCATCTCTCCAGCAGCCCTGCATAGTAGGAATTATCTACTATCCAGTTTACAAGTGAGGAAGCCTTGTCCAAAGAGGGTGGGAAGCTGATCCAATGCCATGGTGGTCAATTTCTCCAGCAAGGAAGCCGGCAGAGGCGACAACAGCTTGGAGTCTTGCCTGTCCCCAATTTCCACATGTGCACCTTGGGGCAAAATTTGTGTGTTGGAGGAGGGCAGTGATACTAAATAGGGCCTCTGTTTTCTCCTAGTATACAACTTCTTGAGCAGACAGAAACACCTATCTTCAGGTGGTAAACTTTGGAGATGCATTCTGACCAGGCAGGGTCCAGGGGAAATGCTCATCCTGGTTTTCGCAGGATGAACTGGCAAAGGAGCCAGTTTAGACAGCAAGGGCTCACTGACAGGAAAACTAAGGAACAGCGAGGAACAAGCACAGGCCAAGAGCGGACCCAGATCCAGCCAGGTAGGGCCTGGGTGTGAGGTGTGATTGTAGACCAGGAGGGAGAACCCTCAGCACCCTGTCTCCATCTCCCCAGGTCTCCTGGGCCGCCGTGTCGCTAGTGCTACTGCTGCTGCTGCCGCCCGCGCTGCTGTCGCCTGGGGCGGTCGCGCAGCCGCTGCCCGACTGCTGTCGCCACAAGACGTGCTCCTGCCGTCTCTACGAGCTGCTGCACGGCGCCGGCAATCACGCGGCCGGCATCCTCACGCTGGGCAAGCGACGGCCGGGGCCCCCGGGCCTCCAGGGCCGGCTGCAGCGCCTCCTGCAGGCCAGCGGCAACCACGCAGCGGGCATCTTGACCATGGGCCGCCGCGCAGGCGCAGAGCCAGCGCTGCGTCCCTGTCCCGAGCGCCGTTGTCCTATCTCAGTCGCTGCAGCCGCCGCTCCCAGGGGACCATCCGGAGTCTGAGCCCTTCTTTGGTCCCTGTCCTGGTCCCATCCTCTCCCTTCTGTTCTCCAGTGTCAGCCTCTAGAAAAACGGCAATAAAGATGAGTCTGTTCATGTGACTGGTCTCTGTTCCTCTGTGCCACGTTCAGCCCTCCAGGGGGCGGGAGAGTATATTGCGTACTGTAAAGACCAGAGGACCTGGGAGGCAGCTCCTAGGGGAGACATTCAGGAGGGGTTGGGAAAGCAAGGAAACCTGCACAGGGGGACGGAATCCAGATGGAACAGATGGGACTCGAGTCTGCCCAAAACGGAAGGCTTATGAGGTTCAACAATGAATCTTCCAGAGCGGCTGCAGCGCCAGGTAGAGTGTGAACAGCAGTAACAGGCCGAAACGGAGGTGGATAAATGAAGACCCTGGATTGTGAAGGCCCTCACAAATCATCAGGCTTTGCGCTTTATTCTGCAGTAATGGAAGTATAAAAAGTTTTTTTTAACAGAGGTGGGGCAAGGTTTTTCTGCAACTCTAGCCAAAGATGCTCATTTCCCCAAAATTAACATGTTTAAGTCCTAACCTCTAGCATTCAGAATGTGACATTATTTGGAATCAGGGTCCTTGCAGATGTAGTCAGTTAAGATGAGGTCATACTAGAATATGACTATAAATGGTGATCTTATAAAAGGGGGGAATTTGGACATAGAAATGCACACAGGGAGAAATCAGATTAACATGAAAGTAGAGATTGGGATGATGCATCTGTAAGCTATGGAACGCCAAAGATTGCCAGTAGTTAGGGGAGAGGCATGTAACAGATTCTCCCTTACAGCCTTTGGAGGAGATCAACTCTATCTTCACCTTGATCTTGGTTGAACATCTAGCCTCCAGAACCGTGAGATGATAGATTTCTGTTGTTTAAGCCACCTGCTTTGTGGTAACTTGTTATGGCAGCCCAAGAAACTATTATGACATTCAAAAGTAGAGACAAAAAGATGTGACACTTTTTAGCAATCTAACATCCCAGATAATGCCCAGCTTAAATCCTCCAAGGGGAGTAGGGGGAAGCATTTAACCTGCCCACTTGCCCATCCTGGTTCCCATTCTTACTGGCTTTAGCTGTTTTGTCCCAGGAAGCAACCATGCTCACCCGTAGAACTCTGCTGCCCCAATAATTTTCTGCTTAGGTAGTGAGAATGTCTTGTGTCTGGCTCTTCTAGTTTTCTCTTATGGCTGTACTGGGTCCTCTTGGAGAAAATTAGAGACTCTAATTCATGGGCTGGGGATGTAGTTCAGTGGCAGAGTGCTTGCCTAGCATGTGCATAAGCCCTAGGTTCAATCCCTGGCACTAAAGAAAGAAAATTTCTTTTTTCATCTGTGCACTCTTGAAGATTTGCAAACCATCATTCTGTTCTACGCAAAGAAAGAAAATTTCTTTTTTCATCTGTGCACTCTTGAAGATTTGCAAACCATCATTCTGTTCTACGCTTCAAAACTACCTTAGCCGGCTGGGTGCAGTGGTGCACGCCTGTAATCTCAGCACTTTGGGAGGTTGAGACAGGAGAATCGTGAGTTCAAAGCCAGCCTCAGCAAAGGCGAGGCGCTAAGCAACTCAGTGAGACCCTGTCTCTACATAAAACACAAAAATAGGGCTGGGGATGTGGCTTAGTGATGGAGTACCCCTGAGTTCAATCCCCTGTACCAAAAGAAAAAGAAAAAAAATCCCAAAACTACCTTTGTCCCTAACTTGCCACCCAGACTCTCTTCCACCTGAAAGGCAGCAAAGTGGGTTGAATCAGGACGGTAAGAAGAGAAAGACAAGAGGCAGTCCCCCTTCAAGACACTTATTTTGTGCCAATTGGTTGGCAGACACTCCCTCCTGCCATGGTGGCCACGATAGACATTAACCTATAAAATGCTCACAATAACAGCATTAGGTAAGAATTATTAGCTCCATTTTACGAATGAGGAAAGCAAGTCTCCCAAAGGCTGTCACACAATTAGTATCCAGAGCTAGGATTCTACGTGGTAGACTCCCAAACTTTTCATTCCAGCCCGCTGTGCTCAGAAGTAGAGTCTGAGGGTGCCCTACGCAAATTGAGGCAGAAGGCAAGAGCTACCTGCGCTTTCTAGGAGTTGGGGTTCCAAATCATCCCCTTGTGGATTCCCATCCACAAAACCAGCCTCTTAACCCTTGCTATGTGACACTGGAGTGCAGGGGGCTGGGAATGCTGTGAAATATCCCGACTCCGGCAGGCGGCACTGTGAATCAGATACCAGTCCCAGCGTGGGCAGCACGCGGGGGAAACCCATGGGGTGGAGCCACAGGAACAGCCAGGGAACCACGCGTAGGGGCGTGGCCACCATGGCAGGAGGGCGTGTCTGCCAACCAAGCCCTGCCCCACCACTTCTGGCCTCCCCTCCCGGTGGGCGTGTCTCCAATTCTTTCCCCGAGAGACACGCGTGGGCCGCTCCCCTCTGGGAGGAGGGGTGCTGGTATCGCTGGCGGCCCCTCCCCGTGTGGGGCACGTGGCGGGAGCGGGCCGAGCCCGGGGGAAAGAACCTGACCCGCAGGGAGGTTGGGGGGGACCGAGGAGGCGCCGAGCGAAGCTCAGAGCTACTGGGTTCTGAGAAGAGAGGCTGCTGCTGCAGCAGCGGCGGCGAGAGGGAGGGAGGGAGGCAGGCGGGCGCATGGGGTGCCCCGGCCCCGCCGGCAGCGCGCCCCCTCCTGCCCCGCCGCGCTGATCGCTCTCCGGCGCAGCGCCTCGAACCTTCGCCCCGAGGCCATGCCGGTCATGAAGGGGTTGCTGGCCCCGCAAAACACCTTCCTGGACACCATCGCCACCCGCTTTGACGGCACGCGTGAGTGGGGCGGAGGCTGCGGCTGGAGGTTCAAGCTGGGGGCCAAGTATCCTTAGGGCCAGGTCAGATCTCCTGGATGTGGTGAAATCGAGGAGAGAGACCGGAGTTAAGGGTCGAGGGTCTCCTGAAGCCGTGGTAAAGAAATCAGGGCTCTCCTTCGTGGGGAGGATGGGAAAAGGCCAAGAGCTCAAGAAAGGTGGGAGGGTCAAGGTTAGGGGGTGTGACTGGAGACACATGAGGCTCTTCGTGCGGCAAAACTGAGGAGGGGATTTGAGAATCACCTACTTCCGGGCAGACCTGTGCTGGGGGCGTGTATGGGGGTATCTGAGACCTGGAGGTGAGACGAAGTGGCCAGGCATTCTGGAGGCGACTCCTAGACGATTCCAGTTCCCTTTTCCCCCAGAAAAAAAGGAGAGAAGATCAGACTTCGGCAGGACCTAGCTTGGATTAAGGTCACACGCCTCCAAATCATGGGGCGTCTGTGTCTGAGGTGGGTGAGGCGGGAGGGGGCGGTCCTTGCGACGGAGGGAACTCCCAGCTTGCCCACCCGGGCTTGGGTCCCAGGTTCAGCACCTTGGACAGCCACACAACTCCTTCCTGGCCTCTTCTCCCGCCATTCCCTCTCCCTGCTCCGAAGCCCAGAGATCTACCCCCGCCCGCCTCGGGAAGACTGGCCGGGATCAGGAGGGTGGCAGAACGGTACCCGAGGGCGGAAATCGAGCCGCCAGTGCCCTACCCGCCTCCCCCCACCACCTTCCTTGTTTCCATAGCGCCCATCACCGAGGCAACGGGCCCTGGGATGGAAGAAAGAGGCTGCGCCCAGGGCCCAGTGCCTCTCAGGCACCCTCAGTGTCCCTGTCAGCCATCCCACCCCCGGAAAGTCACCTTTCCTAAGGCCCCAGAACTAGCTGTGTCTTAGTCCCCATCCCTCCAATGAGTGTGTCCCTAAATGACCCACAACCTCCCACCCATTGGAGCAGGAGGGGGCCAACTCAGGTTCTGCTGCTGGGGGTGGCTGGAATACCACTCTCAATGTCCTCTCCAGTCTGACTTTGAGCAGTGGGGACAGATCCCCTGAAAATAGCTAAAGGAATGCTTAAAGGTGGGCCTTTCCTGGAAGACAGGGATGAGGACACTTCTCATCACTGTCTTACCCCAACACTAAGGAAATTTATGAGTTTGGGAAATTTCTGCCTTTTGGTTTCCTAACAATAAAAGGGTGTGATGTCATCAGAATCTTTGCCCTGCTCCCTATAATAGAATGACAGGATGGTGGCTATGGATGTCCTTCCAAAGCTGAGCAAATGTGGGGGAATCATTTTACCTCCTCACAGTAGCACTTACTAAATGCCAGGGCATGTCCTCCCCAAGTTAATTGATGTAACTCTCACAACAACCATGCAAGAAAGGTACATTGTGCTCCACTTTGCAGATAAGGAAACTGAGGTACAGGAAATGTAATTACCCAGGTCACAGGCAGTAACTGGCAGGGAAGGGTGCTGTAGCCCATGTGCTTATTCACCATGCTAAACTGCCTTCTATAGTCACAGCTTACCAGCTTGAAGGCAGGGGGATGGACCACATGGCCTCTTGGGACTTCTCCAACTTTAAGTATCCCTGCCTCATTTCTAGGCTTGAGTCGTTGTCCCTTTGCTCTATCTCTTGTCCTTATTTCAGAATGTCCCAAAGGGGGATCAGGAACCACATGGAAGCCCAGGAAGCTTCTGGCTCAGTGACCCCTGGACACAACTTGGGGTAATTGCTGCCCATCCGGAGGTTAGCACTTCTCCTGGCCTGGACTGACCTTGACCTTTACCTTCCACAGACAGCAACTTCCTTCTGGCCAACGCACAAGGCCCACGAGGCTTTCCCATCGTCTATTGCTCTGACGGCTTCTGTGAGCTCACAGGCTACGGCCGTACTGAGGTCATGCAGAAAACCTGCAGCTGCCGATTTCTCTATGGCCCAGAGACCAGTGAGCCAGCCCTGCAGCGATTGCACAAAGCCCTGGAGGGCCACCAGGAGCACCGAGCTGAAATCTGCTTCTACCGAAAGGATGGTAAGAGGCCCAGCCAGCCCTGCAGCCCTGTCCAGACTTCATCCAGAGTGCATTGGGCATAGTAGAAGCCTAGGTGCTCATCCTCATACTGTCACAAGCTGACTGTGGGATTGAGTTCATTCCTAACCCTCTCTGGACCTTTGTTCCCTCATCTGGAAAATGAAAAAATTAGCTAACAAAATCTCTGGTGTCCATTCCAGCTCTAAACCTTTGCCAAGGCCTTTGGCTATGTCCAGTAAACAAGGGGGACCAGGGAGAAAGGTATGGCACGAGGCTGCTCACTCCTCTCCTCTCTCCATGCCCACAGGCTCAGCCTTTTGGTGCCTCCTGGACATGATGCCCATCAAGAATGAGATGGGGGAAGTTGTGCTGTTCCTCTTTTCTTTCAAGGACATCACTCAAAGTGGAGGTCCAGGACTTGGCCCTCCAGGAACCCATGGGGACAGTAATCATGGTAACTGCAAGCCTGGGCAGGAGGCATGAAGTCCTTGCCTAAGGTCACACAAGACCTCTCCCACACAGCGTTCTGAGATATGTCCCAACCTATCTCCATGCCCTTCTTCCTGACAGAAAACTCCCTTGGTAGGAGGGGAACCAGCTCAAAACTTCGGTCCACCAGGAGGCAGAGCCGTACTGTCCTACACCGACTGACTGGTCACTTTGGTCGCCGGGGCCAGGGAAGCATGAAGGCCAATACTGTGAGTCCCATCTCCATCCAACATCTCTCAAGTCATCCAGCCTTGATTCCTTGCTACTGTTTCTCCATTTCCCTGCCTGCAGTCCCCCTCCACTACCTCATTCTTCTGTCTACCCACTTCCCTTGTACTAGCCTCTGCTCCATCCCATAGACCCCACACCTCCTTGCATCCTTTGGTGATTGACATTGCTCTGATGATATGACAGGTGAGGCTCTAGCAGTCATTACATCACTAACCCTGAACAGTGAGGTTATATCACTGGGCCAGGTGGGGAGATGGTTAAAATCACAATCTGCTGTGGTCCTAGGGAGAAAGCCCCCGTTATTGTGTCTGGCATCTTGCCCTGTGTACCACCTCCAAAGATCCTGAAAAAGCCAGGGGATGGAGTCCCCTCTCTGTAGTCTGTTAGGGCTCTAGGGAGTGTGGTGGGTGGTGCTAGCCTCCCCTCCCCCTGGGACATGCCCATCACCCACCAGGACCCCAGAACCCAGGAGGAATTTAAAGGAGAATTAGTGACCCCTCGAGCTAGGGCTTGTATCTGATTTGTCATAACCTCCTTCTCAAGTAGGATGAGAGTCAATCCTTATAGATACTCTCCATGAAAAAAGGGGTCTGGGCAGTAGCTTAGTGGAGAGAAGGAAATGTGAGGTGCTAGTCTCAGGACCCCTCTCCCACACATTCTATCTCAGACTCTCATGGTTGCCCTTGCAATACCCACCATCACCCTTACCCCATCCCCTTTCCTTCCCCTACCCCAGCCTTGGCTCCTTTTTCCCCTAAGAGTCCCCAACTGCTCCCCGTCTCTTTTTAGAATGTGTTTGAGCCAAAGCCATCAGTGCCTGAGTACAAGGTGGCCTCCGTCGGGGGGTCTCGCTGCCTCCTCCTCCACTACAGCGTCCCCAAAGCTGTCTGGGATGGCCTCATCCTCCTTGCCACCTTCTACGTTGCAGTCACTGTCCCCTACAATGTCTGCTTCTCGGGCGATGATGACACTCCCATCACTTCACGACACACCCTTGTCAGTGACATCGCTGTGGAGATGCTCTTCATCCTGGGTCAGACCCCCTGCCCTGCTGACCCTGGAGGGTGGGCTGTGGAGAACCATTCAGCCTAGCCTCCCTCTATTGTGGGCCTGCAGGACCCAGACCTATCCCTTTCTGGGTCTTTCACTGGCTTATGTGCTTTGCCCCTGTTAGCCTTCAGCCTAGTGACCTCTCCTCCCTAAGGACCAGCCAGAGCCCAGTCTTTCTCCATTCCTGCTTCCTCCTCCATACTGAGGTCTCCAAGGTTCATTCCCAGCTTACCAGATCCTTCCTCCCTTGGCTTGAGTTTGCAGGCCAAGGCTGCTTAGTAACAACCTCTTGCACCCTCAGATATCATCCTGAACTTCCGTACCACCTATGTGTCCCAATCCGGCCAGGTGATCTCTGCTCCTCGTTCCATTGGCCTCCACTACCTAGCCACCTGGTTCTTTGTGGATCTTATCGCTGCTCTGCCCTTTGACCTGCTTTATGTCTTCAACATCACCGTGGTGAGTGACCCCCATCCCACCATGTGCCCGAGCCTCTGAACTTCCGCATAACATCTCCCATTAGAGCATCAACCCTAAACCCAGATGCAGTCCTTCTGTATCAACCCATCTGCAAACTTTTATCAGCCACCTGCTACAGCTACTGAGCTGGGTACTGGAAAGGATCAGAGAGGGTCTGTGCTTTTGGAGAGCTCAGCTCACCATCTCTGAGGGAAGTTGAAACAAATGAAAAGCTAACTATGGCGACCAAGGCGGCATTGGTCTGATGCCAGATGAGTGGTACTTCTCACATTTTTTATTTAACAAACAAATGATGAGCATTTTGCTGTCTGCAAAGCACTATGTGGGGCATGGTCACTGTGAGGAAAAGGGACAAGGATTTAGCCTCCAAGTCCCTATGCAGGTAAGGGGAACAACAGGGACAGAAGAGGTGAATGGGAGTAGAAGATGGGGGCCAGGTATTGCTGCATGGGAGCTGAGCTGACCTTGGAGATTCAGGATGGAACACGAGGGCCTGTGCAAAAATGATCAGAAATCCGGCCAGTGCCCGGGAGGCAGAAGCACCCATCGGGCAGAGACCGGGGCGGTCTGGGAAGGAAGGATTCCTGAGGGAGGTAGGAGCAGAGCCTAGGCCTTAAATGGGGAGTAGGATTTGGCTGGCAGAAGATGAGGAGAGAGAGCAGTTGGGAGAGTGCAGTAAGTCAAGCCCAGGAGGTAGAGGCTATGGGGTGGCTTTGGAGATACAGCATTCCAGGACCTGTGTCCTTACCTGGGACTGCCTGGAGATGCCCTAAGTGGTTGGCATGCACCCAGTTGGCAGATAGTAGGTCTCTTTGAATCCAGGTGAGGCAGTCCCACCCTGTGTCCCCAGGCCCCCCTTGGCTGTTGGGAGGGGAGGTGGAGAGCAGCTTCCCTGTGTGTTCTCCCTGCCGCACTCAGCTATAGCAGGAAACCACCTACACGCAGCCGGATTTAACTAGCCGCCAACGGGCTGTGGGCCTCTTCTCCTGACGGTGCACATGTGTGTGCATGCTCCTACACACGTGTGTGTGTGTGTGTGTGTAAGTCTCCCCAAGACTCCGGCCATTCTGAACAGGCCTTCCCTACCCATCCCAGGCATGCACCCACCCCTCTGTGCCCACCAGGCAGTGTCAACCTGGCAGATGGCTGTCTTTGGGGGAAAGCCAGAGCTGCAGGAGCCCCTGCCCTTCTCTCACGCAGTCCTTCTTTCTCAGGTACCTTCAGGAACACTTGATAGCTCACTACTTTCACTCACATCATCAAATGAGAGCCTCACTGTAACTCTTCAGGAAAGATTCTTATCTGTCTTCTCCAAGTGTTGACAAAGAGGCTCAGATAGGTTGAGCAATTTGCTGGAGGTCACACAGTTAGCAGTGGCAGGCTGGCGATTAGAACCAGGCCTTCCAATAATAGTCTGGTATATCCACCTTCTAGGTGACCTGGGTACCTGAGTGAGTGGCTTAGGGGCGATGAGAATCAATGATGGGGGGCCAGAGAAAAGTAGAGCAAAAATAGAGGTGTCAGCACCAACAGAGCCAGAGACTTAGAATTAGACCAGGGACATTCCCGATTGAGGTGAATGAGAGGAAGATGCCTAAGGGTGTGGGGCCCAGGGGCAGGTGACTGGGAGAAGCCCTGAGGAGCTCAAATTTGGAGCCAGAGCCGGGCACAGTGGCGCATGCCTATAATCCCAGCACTTAGGGAGGCTGAGACAGAATCATGAGTTCAAAGCCAGCCTCAGCAACAGTGAGGTGCTAAGCAACTCAGTGAGACCCTGTCTCTACATAAAACATAAAATAGGGCTGGGGATGTGGCCCAGTGGTCAAGTATCCCTGAGTTCAATCCCCAGTACAAAAAGAAAAAAACTTTTTTGGAGCCAGGACTCTGGGGGCTGGGGAGAACCCATGGTTCACATGTGAGAACCAAGGCCGACTCCTTTCCAGTGCCTTCACCTAAAATTAGAAAAAGTGGCATGAGGTGGTTCAGGAGCAGTGCAGGGCCAGGGCTCTACAGAGGCCCCTACTGGGGCAATAAGGGTCTTCACATCACGTCCCCAGACGCTCCAACTCTAGCTGCCAAGCTGTGCCCACCCACAAAGTGAGCCCCCCACCTGCTTCTCCTCTCCAATATTGGAAGAGCTAATTCAAGTATTAACTGTCACGAGGAAAATAGGAGTCTGGGTGCTGAGTTTTAGCTCAGTGGTAGAGCACTCGCCCAGCACAGCAAGGCCCTGGGTTCAAGCATCACTACTGCTTAAGAATAATAATAATAGCACCTGAGGTAGTAGTGGTGAATGCTCACAGGACCCTGACTAAGCCACTGGCTCCATCTACCTCTAGTTTAGCCCAGGGGCCCTCAGAGCCTGCTCTCCTTGTCATCTGCCGCTGATCCACAGAGGGCAGGGTCCCTAACCTTTTCTAGTCCTCAAACTTCTTGCCTGTTCCCTCCCCACCATGCTTCTCTATGTCAATTGCCCACAAGTGACAAACAGCTGCGCACAGTTGATGGTACCTAGGACACTAAAATTTTGAGTAGGGGTTCTTGAAGAGATCATTTGGACTGGCTCCTGACCCATCCCACTCTGGTGTCAGTCAGCCTATGTCTGAGTTCCAGCTCCTTTTTCTTTCTTTCTTTTCTCTCTTTTTTTCTTTTGGTACCCAGGATTGAACTCAGGGGCACTCGACCACTGAGCCACATCGCTATTTTTTGTGTTTTATTTAGAGACAAGATCTCACTGAATTGTTTAGTGCCTCGCTGTTGCTGAGGCTGGCTTTGAATTCGTGATCCTCCTGTCTTGGCCTCCCTAAGTGCTGGGATTACAGGTGTGCACCACTGCACCTGGCTCCAGCTCCTTTTTCCTTAGTCTGTGACATTGAACAAATCATTAGCCTTTCTGAGCCTTAGTTTATTCATCAGTAAAATTGGGAATAATGATAATTGAAACAAAAGCATGTATTTTTTATGAGAATGACAAATGGTTTGCACAGTGCCTGGGATATACAGGAAATCCTTACCTAGTGGCCAATTATGAGTGGTATTACTCTTTCCACCCTGCATTTCCTGGCCATTTTCTCAGGACATCAGCGATATTTTTCCTTTTGCAGCCTCACTTGGCTCCAGGGTGTCTGGTGGGAAGGGCCTGGGAGGGGACCCAGGGCTATGTGAGGGCTCTGAGGAGGCGTGCCTGCTGACAGCCTTCCCGTGACACCACCCTCACCCCTGCAGACCTCGCTGGTGCACCTGCTGAAGACCGTGCGGCTCCTGCGGCTGCTGCGACTGCTGCAGAAGCTGGAACGGTACTCGCAGTGCAGCGCTGTGGTGCTCACGCTGCTCATGTCGGTCTTTGCACTCCTTGCCCACTGGATGGCCTGCGTTTGGTATGTCATCGGGCGCCGGGAGATGGAGGCCAATGACCCGCTGCTCTGGGACATTGGTGAGCCACCAACCCCACCTGTCCCACTTGATCCACAAACTGATACCTCCACCAGGACTCACCACCCTCTGATGCACGATCCCCCATTCATTCAACAAACATGCCCTGGGCTCCTTCTGGCTCAGGCATGGGAATGTTTGTTTAAAGACAGGGGCTCTGCCTTTGGGAGAACCTCAGTATAGCAGGGAAGCAAGTCAGTGATAGGTGACCAAAACACAGTGTGGGAAACATTGTGATGTGGGGGAGTGTATTTTGGGCAAAGGAAGCGGCACATGGCAAAGATACAGAAAGAGCTTGGCCTGTCCCTATCACTTCCTCCTCATCCAGGCTTAATGGCCACTGACCAGGAGATAGCCCTCAGTGTCCCCCTGGAAGTCAGGTCAGATCCTGGGGAATTGTCCTTGACATCTCCGTTTCCTTCACCCCACACCGGGCCCACTATGTCACATACCACGTCTCAGCATTCCTTGGATCTTGCCTCTTTTCTCCATCTTTTTTTTTGGTACTGGGATTGAACTCAGGGGCACTTGACCACTGAGCCACATCCCCAGCCCTATTTTGTGTTTTATGTAGAGACAGGGTCTCACTGAGTTGCTTAGTGCCTTGCCCTTGCTGAGGCTGGCTTTGAACTCGCGATTCTCCTGTCTCAGCCTCCCTAAGTGCTGGGAGTACAGGCGTGCACCACCACTCTGGCTTCTTGTGGTTCTTAACACAGCCTATACTTCAGTAACTCCCCTCAAACCTGTGATGAATAATTCTCTTTCCCCTCTGGACTGTGCTATGGCAGGGAGGCACACAGTAAAATACAAGGGGCACCTTGTTGAAGGGGCACCTGAACAGTCAGCAGTGTAGGGAGTGTTAGCCTTGGACTGTGATTGTAGCCAGTTCACCCCAGCGATGCCCAGGCACAGGCTGCTCTGTACATTTTCTGTGGCAACCCTGGCAACCCCACCCCCACCCCACCTTCCTTTGCCTCTGTAAATACTTGTCCAAGGTCAAGCCCAGGCAGCTCAGGGAGACTCGGTTCTCTGCCACTCATGCAAGTCGGCCTCCCTCTTTTCCTCCACCCCCAGGCTGGTTGCATGAGCTGGGCAAGCGGCTGGAGGTGCCCTACGTCAACGGCTCAGCGGGCGGCCCATCGCGGCGCAGCGCCTACATCGCAGCGCTCTACTTCACTCTCAGCAGCCTCACCAGCGTGGGCTTCGGTAACGTGTGCGCCAACACCGACGCCGAGAAGATCTTCTCCATCTGCACTATGCTCATTGGCGGTGAGGACAGAAGCCCACCGTGCCTGGGGACCCTGCGAAGCCCTGTGAGAGCATGGGAAAACTGAGGCCCAGAGACAGCAAACTGTCCACCCGAGTCCTGTCCGTGGTGTATTCATTTCACTGACGTTTCCTCAGTGCCCATGACTGTGCCCACAAACAGACGTGGCCTCTTTTGAGCCAATGGGAAACCCAAGTTCATGACCCACTGGGGGGATCATGGAGGAGCCTCAGGTCTGATGCCTCTGTGGACCACCCCGCTATTCCTTACCTCCAACATCAGCTGGGCATGCGGGAGCCTGCTGCTCTCCTGGACCCCCACACCCGTCCAGGGCAGGGTGGGTGTGAAAGCATGGGGAGGGGACCTCAGGGGTGGTCGCGCCTGACACACTATCATTGGTGCAGCGCTGATGCACGCAGTGGTGTTCGGGAATGTGACAGCTATCATCCAGCGCATGTACTCCCGCCGCTCCCTCTACCATAGCCGTATGAAGGACCTGAAGGACTTCATCCGTGTGCATCGCCTGCCACGCCCCCTCAAGCAGCGCATGCTTGAATACTTCCAGACTACGTGGGCGGTCAACAGTGGCATTGATGCCAATGAGGTAGTGCACTGGGGTTCCCTGTCTGCCCCAGGTCCAACAGGTGGCAGTGCAGTGGGAACTGGGCCACTGCCTCTCCAGGTTTGGAATAGAGGCAAATAAGGCTCAGGGAGGGGAGTTGCTCTTCACAAGGCACTGCACCCACCTAAGCCCAAATCCTTTTTCCTTTGCACTTGAATATGGGAGCTGAAAGGGAGCTCTGGCCTGTGCTAATGCCATTCTCCATTCTGTCAATGTTTCCTGAGCACCTGCTCTGGGCTTCACTCAGTGCAGGATGTGGGGAGGTTAGAGATGACTACACCCAGCCCCTGTCCTCAGGGAGACCCTGGAATAGTGGCAGAGGGAGATGGGTAAACAGTAATCCAGGCTGTGGCTAGTACTGTGCAGGGGGGATGTTGGTGTAGTAAGACCCTCCTTGGGTCTGGGCCCAGAGAGAGGAAGGTGGCTGAGGAGAGGCAACACCATAAAGGACAAGAAGGAAATCATCCTGCTCACAGGAAGGCCATTCCATGCAAACAAGAAAATAGGTGGGAAGCATTGGTGAAAGAGAAGAGTTCATACCTTCAGGGGAGTAGTTGGGGGAGGACCCAGGAGAGTGCACGTGCTGTGGGGGCGAGGGGGACGGAGCCTCAGCTGGGGCGGGGAGGCTGGAGCCCCCATGTGGGGATGGCCTTGAGTTTAAATTTCATCCTGCTAAATCTTTAGGCTGGATGTGGCATGGGGATTTAGAAGGGAATGAATTGGTAAGGTACTTCTGAGGGAAGGATCCCCAGGACTGGGTGGTTTCCAGATGGTTGCAAAAGAGGAGCTCACGGTGACTTCCGGGTGTCTGGCTTGGGCAGAAGGGTGAGGTGGAGGCTTTACGGGAGGAAGTCGGAGCTTAGGAGTGAGTGTGAGAGTAAAGGATTAGGCCACGGAGAGGGTGTGGTGCCTGTGTGAGATCCAGGTGGAGGTTGCCCGGCATGTAGTTAGAAATACAGGTCTGCACCCAGAGTTGGGGCTCAGGGCTCATAGGTAGAGGGGGCTGGTTGCCATGATACAGGGAGATCTTGGCAAGTAAGAAGCGAGCTAAGGGATAAGCCAAGCAAGGGGCCTGGGAGGAGACAAGGAAGGGGCAGCCAGAGAGGTGGAAAGAGAAATGAGAGGGAGTCCCTCAAGAACCCAGAGGGAGCCGGGCGCCGGGGCTCAAGCCTGTAATCCCAGCACTTAGGGAGGCTGAGACAGGAGAATCGCGAGTTCACAGCCAGCCTCAGCAAGGGTGAGGTGCTAAGCAACTCAGTGAGACCCTGTCTCTACATAAAACACAAAATAGGGCTGGGGATGTGGCTCAGTGGTCGAGTGCCCCTGAGTTCAATCCCCAGTACCAAAAAAAACAAAACAAACAAACAAACAAAAACAGAACCCAGAGGGGACAAGAGGGAGAGTGGCCAAGAGGCAATAATAGGAACGAGAAATATTGACATTAAGTTTGGCCCTAGGAGATCATTGGTAACATTCAAGCATAATTTATAATAATAATCCAACATCTAGCATAATCCTTTTATAGATGGGGATACTGAGGCCCAGAGAAAGGAAATAGATAGTCCAAAGTCCTCAGGGGTTTAAGAGCAAAGCTGACTCAGTCTCCAGACTCCAGGTGAAGCCTGACGCGCCAGAGATGGCTCTTAACTCTGTGAAGTTCAATAACTGAGATGCGTGAGTGACCAATGTGCATAAGGTAGCCATAGGCAGTAGACAAAGTACAGAAGACTGGTTTCTACCCCAGAATTGAGGTCGGAAGGTCATCATAGCAAGCACCATTGAGGTTAGACACACGAGAGTCTCCTGAAGATCTGAAATGGGTGACTTCAAAGCACAGGGCAAGTTGGCACCCTTGCCTTGGAGACAGCGCAGCACATTTGTAGACTCAAGTAGTAGTTGCAGGGGGATGGCCAGAATGACCTATGCCCCTTATGCAGTTACTGCGTGACTTCCCAGACGAACTGAGAGCTGACATTGCTATGCACCTGAATCGGGAGATCCTGCAGCTACCGCTGTTTGGAGCAGCAAGCAGGGGCTGCCTGCGGGCCCTCTCCCTGCACATCAAGACCTCCTTTTGTGCTCCGGGCGAGTACCTGTTGCGCTGCGGGGATGCCCTGCAGGCACACTATTACGTCTGCTCAGGCTCACTGGAGGTGCTCCGAGACAACATGGTGCTGGCCATTCTGGGTGAGGACCCCACCATCACCCACTACCTACCATGGAACCTTCCCCGGGATTTGGGGATGGCCAGGAGTCTAGGGAATGGGATGCTTCCAATGGATACCTGGAAAGCAGCTGAGGAACACTCTTGATCCTTTCACCCTATTACCATCCCTTTTGACCATTCCCCTCCCACTCTCACCTAATCCCCTTAGTCATCCCTCAACCTATCCATCTTTCCCCAATGGCTGTCCCTCAAGTCAATCAATCCTTTTTCTTTGTACCATCTCCCAATTCCATTTGCCCTTCTCTGTTGGCCCCAAACCCCATTAACCTTTCTTTTCTTTCTTTCTTTTTTTTTTTTTGGTACTGGACATTGAACTCAGGGGCACTCGACCACTGAGCCACATCCCCAGCCCTGTTTTGTGTTTTATTTAGAGACAGGGTCTCACTGAGTTGCTTAGTGCCTCACTGTTGCTGAGGCTGGCTTTGAACTTGTGATTCCCCTGTCTCAGCCTCTCAAAGTGCTGGGATTACAGGTGTGCACCACCACACCCAGCTGACCTTTCCTTTTAATGGACCTCTCTGGCCATTCTTCATTGATCACCTAATTCCATTGATCATTCTTCCAGCTCTAGTCACATCCCCATCAATTTTTCTCCAATCTCACCGTTCTCCACTGACCTTTTCTCAGTTCCGTTGATCATCTCCACCAATCCTCTTGATTGACCCACCTTTGACCATCCTTCAAACACACTGAGTGGCCCTCAAAACCATTGACTACCTCCCACTGATATCCTATTAGTTCCTTTGCCCCAGCTGACTGTCCCCATCCCTTACCCACAGGAAAGGGGGACCTGATTGGGGCAGATATCCCTGAGCCTGGCCAGGAGCCTGGGTCAGGAGCAGGCTCAAGCTGTGTGCTGAAGACCAGCGCTGATGTGAAAGCACTGACCTACTGTGCCCTGCAGCAGCTGAGCAGCCGAGGGCTGGCTGAGGTCCTGCGGCTGTATCCTGAGTATGGGGCTGCCTTCCGGGCTGGCCTGCCCAGGGACCTCACCTTCAACCTGCGCCAGGGTTCTGACACCAATGTATGTAGACCCCTTATGGCCTCCACCCACTCCAAGGTCCCTTCCTTCAAAGTAGACCTCCCCCAGCCCCAGAGAGTCTCATGCATCTCCCCCTACCCTGAAAATATCATTTCTCAACGTCAGGCACCCACTTCACCTGCTTAATATCTTCCAACCCCACTGCTCCATTGGCCATCCTCCAGCCCCATCTCTGCTGTCCTTGTCCTGTTGGTCACCCTTCTGCCTCTCCTCACACTGCTTCAAAGGACCCTCTCCTTGGGAACAGTCCCCCACATGTGCCCCTCCTTCATATCCCTCCCTGGACTGGCATCACCCTGAGGCCTTTTCTTCTCCACTGTCCCAATGTCTCCTGAGCCCACTTTGTTTCAGGCTGGACTGGCCTGGATTTTATACCCTAGGCTTTTATCTTCTGCTACTTCTCAGTCTCCCTTTGCCACTCAGGGTTCCTGCAAGTCAGAGTTTGTGGTGTCTGACTCAATTCCACAAAAAGGCCCCACAGTCTCAACCCCTTACCACCGTTGGGTGGGTCTAGGAGGGGCTGCACTAGGGAAGTGGGGAGGTGGGAGTTGACTCGAACCTCCCCCATGTCTCCACAGGGTCTTAGCCGTTTTCCCCGATCCCCTCGCCTCTCCCAGGTAACACCCTTCTTCCTGGGTAGGGGTAAGGCTGCTCTGGGGGGAGGTGGGGAGGGGGCCTCCTTTCCTGGGCTTCTCTGATGCAGGGAGAAGGGAAAGGGAATGGGGGCAGCATGTGGCAGTGAAGGCTGTGACCACCTAGTCAAGGGATCTGTTGCTCACCTTCTTGTGACATTGGTTGCCCCCTCTGCCCATAGCCTCGTTCGGACAGCCTTGGCTCCTCCTCAGACAAGACTCTACCATCCATCACAGAGGCTGAGGGTGGCACGGAGCCTGGGGGTGGTCCCAGACCCCGCCGGCCCCTCCTGCTGCCCAATCTCAGCCCAGCACGGCCCCGGGGCTCTCTGGTCAGCCTTTTGGGTGAAGAGCTGCCCCCATTCTCAGCCCTTGTCTCCTCTCCTTCCCTGTCCCCATCAACTTCCCCTGCCCTGGCTGGCCGGGGCCAGAGCCCCTCCCCTCACAGCCCCCCCAGGTGCACTACTACCTGGAAGCCTCCCCAGCTTCTCATTCCCCCACTGGGAACCGTTGGACCTCCGGACCTCAGTCCCCGGTGAGATGCCAGCCTTCCCTGCCTTTCTCATATCCCTGCTGGCTTCCAGAACCTTCTTTGGCCTCCATCCCTAGCATTCCAACCAGTGCTCCTCCTTACCTCTGCCCCACTGGCCCACCCTTCCAACCACAGCTTGCAACCCCATCCTGTTTTGACCACTGCTCTTCCCAGTTCCCCAGCTCTGCTGCCCCTATTTGCCCTGTCTGCTTTGTTTTGGCCTGTGTGCCCTCCCCATGGGGCTGATGAGCACTGCCTCATCCCCAGGATAGTGGATGGCATTGAAGACTCTGGCAGCACAGCTGAGGCCCCTACCTTCCGGTTCAGCAGAAGGGCTGAGCCCCCCAGGCCTCGCTTGCAGGCTCCCTCTACAGGTAAGGGACAGCTGTGACTTTAACTCACGGTCACCCATCTATTCATCCTTTTATCCCTCCACCCATTCCACATGCAGTAACAGGGCGACCATGTGCCAGGCGCCATGCTGGGAATGCACATATAAACCAGACCTGGCCCGAGCTCCACAGGCTCCTGTGGAGCTCCCTTTCTAGTGGGGGAGGCACCAGTGTACACAGATAAATGATTCTAAAACGGGATGCTAAATTCCAGGACTGAGACAAGAACATGACTATATGATAGGAGAGGAAGAGACGCTTCTTTTTTTTTAATTTTTGTTTAAACTTTGTTTACTTATTTTTATGTGGTGCTGAGGATTGAACCCAGTGCCTCACATGTGCAAGGCAAGCGCTCTACCACTGAGCCACAACCCCAGCCCCCTTGAGTTGCTTCTTAAAGGGTAGGGACTTTGGTGGAGCAGGATAACTATTAAAAGACATAAAGGCAGGCAAACCAGGGATATTTTGTTCAGATGTCAGAGAGACGCTCCATATGTAGAACTGGGGGTGAGGGTGGGGGAAATTACAGGGCCTCACAACCAGCCTAAGGAATTTAGATTTCCCAGTTCCATGACCCCATAACTTTCTCTTCCTTGCTCCCTGCCTACCTGGTGACAGAGGGGTCCAGCCCAAGCTGTATGTTCATATATCCATGCTTCATGAACTTGCCTGCATTCCCTCACCCCATTCTGCCCACAGTTACCAGACCAAGCCGGGAACTGGCTACAGAGGCCGAGGAGGTGAAGGAAAAGGTCTGCAGGCTGAACCAGGAGGTAGGTTGGGGCTGGCTTCTCCCCTCCAACCCTGCACAGGCAAAGTGCCCAATACAAAAGCAAGTCTGTCTCTGGAGCCAGACACCTGAGTTCAAAAAGTCACATTAGCTGGATGACCTTGGGTGAGTCACATAACCACCCCGAACTTCATTTTCCCCACCCCCAAAAATGGGGAAAAGAAGAACACGTTCTTCCTAGCATCATGAAGATGAGGTGAGATTGCATACGTGCCTTGTCTAGTCCCTTGCACATCACAGATATTCAGTAACATTTGGTTCCTTCTAAGCTGGCTTAGAGTTTCCAGCCTGCAAAGAAAGAGGACCTCTTCTCCAACCTCCCTGGCTCCCAGGGGATTCTCTCCTGCCTGGGGCCATCCCGCTAAATCTGATACTCAAGTCCTTTTCCCTTACCCAACCCTGGGAAACGAGGGCCTAGCAGCTGTGTGTATGTTGGGTCCAGAGGACCGGGAGGCTGATGACCTGGGCCCAGATGACGGAGTCCTGACAGGGAAGAACTAGATCCTATATGTCAAGGTGTTACCTCTGCCTCCTCCCCAAGAGATTTCAGTGCTGTCACGACAGAGTGAACAGGCTCAGCCCTTGGGAGTCATTTTCCCTGGGTTCTGACAAACAGCTGGCACCCCAGAGGGGTGGAGCCTGGGCTGGGGCAGGTCCTGGGCCCTGTGTGAGGCCAGCCCCTGTTTTGTAAGGTTAAGAGCAAGTTCTGTTTCTGACCACTGCCTCAGTTCTAGGCAAGCGGCTCCTAAACCTGAGTGTCTATCAGAACCACGTGTTAAAATGCAGGTTCCTGGGCCATACCCTATTGGGGATGTCTAGGGCAGGGCCCAGAAATCTGCATTTTGATAGGTTTCTCAGTTGATTCTGCACTTATTACTTTGAAAGGCATTGATGTAAACACTTGAGCTTGTGTGATGGGCTCACTTGCTGTGTCTGTTGCTTCACAACTACATGGCCTCTTTGAGCACATTTTTCTACATCTTATAAAAGCAAGGGAGAGGGGATAATATTGCAATGTCTGCTGCCCAAAATCCTTTTAGGAAAGAGCCTGGGGTCCAAGCCGGGAACCCTGGAAACAAGTCTGTTACCTCGAGTCCAGAATTACCCGTTCCCCGCTTTCCTCCCAGGGTGGCCTGATCTGTGATTAAAGACCTTTGCAAAGTGTAGGGGGAGGGGAGGTGTGCCTGATTACTGTAGCACCTGTGAAACAACTTGCTGCGTCTTCAACAGATCTGCCGTCTCAACCAAGAAGTATCTCAGCTGAGCCAGGAGCTGCGGCACGTGATGGGCCTGCTGCAGGCCAGGCTGGGTCCCCCAGGCCACCCAGCAGTCTCACCTTGGCCCCCGTACCCTCCTTATCCCCAGCAGAGGCCACCACACATCTCTCCTTGTGTGTCTGGACCACCACATAGCCTCCAGGATACTACACTTGCTGAGGTCCACTGCCCGGCCAGTGTGGGGACAGAAGAGATGGGGGCTGCCCCCGTAGACCTGAGACCTTCCATGCTGGCCCCCTATCCTTCAGGGCCTGACCCTCTGGGACCCTCCCCAGTGCCAGAAGCTTCACCCCCTACCCCAAACCTTATGAGGCAAAGCTTCCAGTCTAGGTCAGACACATTCCACTGACCCTGGCCCCAGGCCCAGGCCTGTCTGGGGTGGGCATTGCTGCCTGCTATCCAGGGAGGAGCTGGGCCCCTTGGCCTCCTGCCTCGGGGTCAGCAGCCACCAGCTGGTCTGGTTGGCTCTGGATTCTCTGGACTTTTTAACAAAGCGTGGTCACCTCGACCCTGTTCCCTTTGCCAAACCTTCCCTTATCTTCCTTTGTGAGGGGAGCCACCTGCGGCCGTGGAATCCAGCAGGCATGAGATGGACTGTGGTGCCTTTGGGCTGGGCAGACGAGATGTCCTACTTTCTCTCCAGAACTTGGAGGCAGGTAGAGATTGTGGAGCAGTGAGGATGGAAAGGGCTCCAGATCCAGCCTGGGAAATGGAGGCTGAGGCAGGTCCAGGCCTCAGCAAGAGGGACAGATTGTAGAACTCCATCTCAGTGACATTGTGAGGTCTCTGTCCCAGTTCCTGGGTCCTCTGCTGGAGACCTTGAGAGCAGTGTCACTTTGAGAAGGTTAGGTTTCAGATTCTGGTTGGTATTTAAGCAACCCAGGACACCTTAGACCTCCCACCGTCGGCCTAAACTGGAGGGGCTCGCTTCATCCCGTACATAGCACACACAGGAAACCAACTAATAGCACCAGATATGTATTCTTTGGCTCTCAGAGCTTTTTTTTCCCCCCCAAAATATAAATTAGCTGCCAACATTAAAAATCAAGACAGATCACGTGAAAATCTAGTACTCCAACTTCTCTAAAAAATGTAGGACATCTGGCCACATTTAGCCAATATCCATCTAGCAATAATCAGTAATCACCTGGTGTGTGGTAGCTGCTGTTCTCTCTAGACAGGCTCTACAGTCCCCATTTCTTTGTGGCCCCACATTTCTTTTCTTTTTTTCCTGTGCTGAGGATTAAATGCAGGGGTGCTTTACCATAAACTATGTCCCTACCCCTTTCTATTTTATTTTGAGACAGGGTCTAGCTAAGTTGCTGAAGCTGTCCTCAAACTTGTAATCCTGTCTCAGCCTCCTGAGTAGCTAGGATTATAGCACTTCCCACATTTCTTGATCATCTCCTGACACCCAGTTAGCTTCCCTTGTTTGAATTCTTTGTCTGGTCTCTGTGTGTATTTGAGTTTTCAATCCCTACCTTAGAGTGGGTTCTGTCCCTATGCCCTGTGGGTGTTTGGGGGGCCCAATAATGTCTGCTTCTACCCCTGGGATTGGGTCTATCAACATTTGTTTCTGTCTTTTTACAGGCTGTCACTCAAGGTGGTCTCTTCTGCTGTCAGCAACTCAAAACATTCCCAGCATCACTCCCTATCCTGCCCCCAACACCTGCTTTTCCCCATATCCACATGGTCTCACTCAAGACCTGGACTTCTCAAAAACTTGCCCTGATCTCCAGCTTTCCTTTCCCACCCAGCACCCTGGGCTCACTTTTGGATAGGAAATAAACTCTTTTATTTTTGTAGTTGTTGGCTCTGACTGTTTCTGGGGGTTGGTCTGAGAGCCCCAGGGCTTTAGAGGAGCCAACCCAGCAGTCACTCCTCACCATACCCCAGGGCCCTGTTACTGTCTCTAGGAAGGGCAAAGGCGCCAGCCAATCCACTTGGCACCACATTCACGCCACCAGGGACCCCAGGGATGAGGGAGAAAACTTAATGAGTCCCTAAGGGGCTGCTATACACCCTCCTTCCCACCACCCAGTCACAGTCACAAATAAACATAGTATATGGGAGGGACAGTCCTGGATCAGGCCCACTGCCAGCCTTGGAAAAGTAGGCTCAGGGCACTCCCTACCTCTCCTGTAACTCTTGCAGGGCAGGGGAAGAGCCGGAAACCTGCTAGGAATCCACTCAGCCTCATCTCCTCTGCCCTAAGCCCTCTCTTTTCTCTCAGCTTTCACTTCTCTGATCATCACTGTTGGGTGGGGGAGGGGAGGTTATGAATCTTATAAAAAACAAGACACTCTAGTGACCAGATGGAACAAAGTGTGGGCGCAAACTTGTGGGGAGTTTTCCCAGTTCATTTCTCCAGCTCAGGCTTCAGGGTATGACTGTTTTAGCCAGGGTCATAGGCACAATGGCCATAGTGTCTCAGGTGGGCTTTGGTTCAAAACAGATTTTGAGTAATGTCCCTGATGAGATGCAGAAGCAGAGGAGGCACTGGCCTGTGTTGGGAGGTAGAGAGTGAACAGAAGCAAAAATGGTCCTAATCTGTATTGAGGGTAGCAGCGGAAGAAGAAATAGTCCTGATCCATATGGAATAGGAGAAATGGCTCTAGTCTATATTAATGGATAGAGAGTGCTGGGGTAAAAGTTGTCTATTTCTTTGTATTTGGTATCAGAGAGAAGAGCTGGTTCTGATTGGGCGTCGGGAGAGGAAGGAGTCCTAGTGTGATCGGAAGCCAGGCCCAGTAGGAGGTTTTATGGCTGCCGAGGTGGCAGAAGCTCTCTTTGATCTCACCTAGTAGCCTCCAGAAAACTTTTCTTACAAGGCTTCCATCACCATTCCTGTCACAGAATGTCCCAACAATCGGGCTCCTAGGGCTGACTTGGCTGAAAAGTATGAACAGGGGTTTCTCCAGGTTAGTGAGTGCATAGTACTGGTACACGAGGCCTCGTGTACATTTTCATTCATATCAAGTTTCTCCTTTCCCTCTGTCCTCTTCCAATGCTCCACCACCCGCCTTCCCTCTGGGTGCCTGGAACCGGGGGTGACGTGGTTAACAGGCCTGGCCGGACTCCGCCCCGCCGACAGCGGCTCCACCCTAAGCCTAGGTCCCAGGCAGCCACCGGCTCCTCCCAGCGCTGCGAACTACAAGTCCCGCCACCCCTCGCGCTCGCCCTCCCTCCTCTCCCGCGGCCCCCACCGACAGCGCTTGTGGGTCGGCTATGAGTGCTTCCCATTGGTCTCCCCGCCCTGTCAGTCACCTGAGAGCATGGAGGGGCGGGGCGGCGGCGGAGATCCGGATCCGGAGCGGCTGAAAGGCGGAAGTGGAGGCCGGAGCCTGGGACACCGCCGGGGGGGAGAAGAGCGGAGTCTGTCCGAGCCCCGGCCCCAAGTAACGCTGCCGCCCCGGAGCCGCGGTGAGTGCGCCTGTCCCAGGACTATTGACTCGCCTCGTTGAAGCCTCTCCCGGGCACTGCTTCCTCACGCCCAACCCCAGCTTAAGGAGATACTGACCCCTCCCCCGACCCGTAGCCCCCTCTTAAGGGGCTCTCCAGGCCAAAAGGGGAGCCCTTCTTTACTTCGCTTACCTGCCCTTCGCGTGAGCCTTAGGGAAATCTTTGTGGTTCTCCTCTGGCCTGTCTAGTCCAGTTATGGGAGAGAGGGACCTTAAGTTCCGCTCCCCCTGCTCCGAGAATTAGAGGGTCCTTGCCAGATGTGAAGGAACCTGGCTCCCTTCTCTTTTAGAGGCTGAGTGCTGAGAGTGCTGTCTGTCGCCGTTTTTTTTCCCCGCGGCCCCCTAAAAACAGTTGTCCCAGCCCTGGAAGAATTTTATCTTGATTTCCTTTAGGCGGCGGGGGTGGGGTGGGGTGGGGGTGGTCTGAGACCGGTCCACACGCACAGAAGTATGTTTGCGCTCCACTGCTCCTTCCTTCCTCTCTTCAAGCCAAAGAGAGCCAACCAGGACCTCAGCAGAGTTTGAATTCTGGGTCACTAATTAGGAATGAACCGTCTTCTGATTTTACCTCTTGTGCCCCCAGCCCTGTCCTCTAGTTATGTTGTTCTCTGGGTATCTCTTTTCCTGCCTCTGAAGAATTTAGCTGAGCTTTGCTCAATCCTAGCTGCAGATCACAGATCAGGGTGGATCTGCCCATTCATTATCTCCTCTCTCCCCTCCTCCTACCTCCTTGCTCCAGGCTCAGCCCTGTCCTCCCAGAGCATGTGAGTGGTTTCCAAGCTGCTTCACAGGGACTGCTCCTCTTGGGACTGCTGTCTGCTGATCTATGGGCAAGAGAATAAGACTAAACATGAGGAGTCTGGGATTAAGGGTCCATCTCTTTCCCATTCTTACCTCCTCCAGCACAAACTACCCAGAGCAACAGGTCTGTGCCACACCAGGGTCTCTCTCTAATCCCTTCTGGGCTTGGACTTATTACAGAGGAGTAAGTTGAGATGACAGTGGCAGCTCTAGACTCTTAATGTGCCAATTTTTGTAGCCAAAGACTTCCCATACATGCTAGAAACTGGTCTCCCCAACTATATATCTTATTGATACGTGATCCTTGTTTGTTGCTTGGGACCCAAGTGTGCGAAATGACTACTGTCTCAAACCAAGCTGGAAGTTTCTTATATGACCAAAGTACAGACCAGAGTACTTTAATGAGTGGTAGCCTTACTCTGAAGCCATGCCTGACCCTTGCTATCTACAGTGGAAGAAAGAAAGGAAAGCCAGGCAATCCTTGGGAACTTCTGTAGCTTGTCGGTAGCTGCCTTAACCATCCTTGGATACTCCTTAAAAAGCTAAAGTTTTTTTCTTGATCTTTTTAACTATTTATGGCTAGTTGCAAATGTCTAATTCTTATAATAGAGATAGACCTGTGATGCACTTATTTCTCGCTCTCTCTCTCTTTTTTTTGGTACGAGGGGATTGAACTCAGGGATACTCGACCACTGAACCACATCCCCAGCCCTATTTTGTATTCTGTTTAGAGACAGGGTCTCACTGAGTTGCTTAGCGCCTTGCTGTTGCTGAGGCTGGCTTTGAACTTGCAACTCTCCTATCTCAGCCTCTCAGAGGCTGCAGGCATGCACTATCGTGCCTGGCTCACTCATTTCTCCTTTTACTGGACAACAACACACTGTTTCTTATTAGGATCAACAGTTGGATTATAACCTCTGTATCTCTGTGGGTTCGCTGGAGATTCCCTTGATCAGCCCAGTTTCTCTGATCTAGTTAGCATGTGCCTCTGCGGGGCAGAGTCAGAGTAACTGCTACACCTACCTCATCAGGAACGGAGCTCTTCAAGAGTCCTTGGATGAGGCAGGCCAGTCTTTTGAAGGACCTTCTTCCTTTGTGTGCACATACTCTCTCAGCTCAGACTCTGAAACAGGTTTTAGAAGAAGAAACCCTCCCTTTGAGAAAGACTAGTGCTCTGAGTGGTTATGCAGCCGCTTCTGGCATTCAGAACTTGTAAAATCCCAGCAGACAGTGGTCTGACATTGCTGTGCTGGAGGAGGCAGGCTCTGTTGGGACAGAAGCCCCTCCTTCCTTTCTGAAGCTTTTCTCTCTCCCCCTCTTGCCTCTCAAAATGAGCTGGCCTTTTTCAGCCTTTGTGTTTGCTTGTAGGAGGTCTTTAACATAGGCAGCCACCGGCTTTTAATATTTATAAATCATTGTAAAATTACAGAGTTCTTTTCACACACATTGCTCCTGAGTGACCTGGAAATAGTGGGATGTGTGTCCTCACCTTAGAGATGATGCTCAAGGAACTTAAGCAATTTGCCTACGACCATATAGTTAGAAAGTGGTTGGGCTAGGGTTTGGGATCATATCTGACCCCGTCTTTCCTAAGAGCAGGTCCTCTTCCCATCTGGTCTGCTTGCTGAATGAACATGCGGCGTGAACCAGCAGGGACAGAAGTGCATGTGTTAGCCTTCCTCATCACTGCTGTTTCTCATTTGTTTCCATTTTCCTTGTCTACTTTTACTCCAGCCTCCTATCCTCTTTCTTGAACCTCTTCTGCTCTGCCTCTAGAGGCCATGACTGTTTAGGAGTCCCATGCCAATACTCTTCAGGGCCTAAGAGTTTCCTGATGTCTGCATGCCATTAATTTCCTGGGAACATGAAAATCATGATGGCTAGAAAATGAAAGTAAAAGTGAGTGGGCTCAAGGGTCCCACTGGGCAAGGCTGAGGACTAGGGAACCAGCAGAGCTGGCCTGAGATTGGCCCTCTGGTTTTCCTTTGGTGCTGCCTACTGCTTGCTCCTCTTTCTAGAATTGACATGGAAATAGAGTAAGGTCATAAATTTAAATTTAGCCCCATCAAGCAAATACTTCCTAAAACTTTCTTCCTGTAACTTTTGCTTAGTCAACAGAGGTGGTATGATGGTATGAAAGATGCTAGAGCTTAGGAGTTGGCCAGATCTGAATTCCCATCCTGACTCTCCTGCTTACCAGTTGTGTGACCTTAGGCTTGTTTCTTTTTTTTTTTTTTTTTTTTAATTTTTTTTTTTTTTGTAGATGGACACCATGTCTTTATTTTATTGCTCTGTATGTGGTGCTGAGGATCGAACCCAGGGCCTCACGCATGGGCGGCAAGCGCTCTACCGCTGAGCTACAATCCCAGCCCCTAGGCTTGTTTCTTGACCTCATTGAGCCTGTTTCTTCCAGTAAGATGGGAATACTAAATATCTTGCTGAATTAGAAACAAAGGGTAAATGAGCTAGTCCAGTGCCAGGTATAGAACAGATGCTCCCAAAATAGTAGTTGCCTCTGGCAGGTAGCTGGGATTTTGAAGGTGCATAGTAAGTCATCTCTAGAATTCTAATTCAATGCTAGTACCAAATGTCTGCTGTGATGGTTAGTACTTTGCTTAATGGTTTCACATATTGTCTCCTTTTGTAGATATTGAACAGAACTGATGTGGATTGTGTTCCCATTTTACAGAAGACAATGCTAAGGCAATCATTGCACTTCTCTCACTGGGATTCTCAGACCTGAGGTCACCTGCTGTGAATGCTCAGGGGCACTGACTAAATAAGGTTTTGTATCTTTTAGAGACTTCAGTCTTAGTTATATGAAATTATAAACATTTTCATATTAAAGCAGTCCTGGATCTATTCTAGACTGGAATGCAAAGTTTGCATAAATTTAAGCTAAAACAGGAAACTTGAAGACAATATTTTGGATGTAGCAGGTTGCTTGGGTTTGTATTTCCTTTCCCCTGGCTTGAGTCAGGGCACTTCTGTTGGTGCTGCTTGAGTAGCAGTGCTTGAGGTAGGATGTCCCCAAATTCAGGTAATAATGCTTCCAAGAACTTTGGCAGAAGAGAATCGGAATATTTTTTAAAGAAGTCCTCTACTTTCTTTTTTTGGGGGGGGGGCAGGTACTGGAGATTGAATTCAGGGGCACTTGACCACATCCTCAGCCCTATTTTGTGTTTTATGTAGAGACAGGGTCTCACTGAGTTGCTTAGCTCCTCGCCCTTGCTGAGGCTGGCTTTGAACTCATGATTCTCCTGTCTCAGCCTCCCTAAGTGCTGGGATTACAGGCTTGAGCCACTGCACCCGGCTGAGTCCTCTACATTTATAGCCTGACATTATAAGAGATTTGTTTTCAGAATAAATAGTCCCATCTCCTGTATGCAGAGACAATGATACAAATTAAAGCTAACCTAAGCTTTGCTACTGTGTGCCAGTCATTCTTTTGGGCCCTAAGCATACACATGTAATCCTCATAACAACCTCAGGAAGTAGGATCTGTTTTTCATCCCCACCTTACAGTAGAGAACTACTCAGTGAATAGCAGAGGTAGGATTAGAATTGCATCTATACTTACATCACTGCAACACAGCCTCTCCTTGCCAGATTTCTGGGCTGAATGTATACTGTTCCCTTTGCTTGAAAAGCTCTTGTCCACCTCATCTGCCTGGAAGCTGCTTCTCTCCATTTTACCCTCAAAGCCCAGCTTGCCTATCACTTCCTTTGTGAAGTTATCCCAAGCCTCAGGTGAGGGCTGTTCTCCTCCATGGACTGACTTTCTTTTCTTTTTTTTTTAATTTTTCTTTAGTTATACATGGACACAGTGTCTTTTTATTTTTTTTATTTATTTTTACGTGGTGCTGAGGATCAAACCCAGTGCCTCACACGTGTGAGGCAAGTGCTCTGCCGCTGAGCCACAACCTCAGCCCCAAGACTTTCTTTTTACTGCTATCTCCTGCTTCTTTTTGCCTCCTTCTGTGGTGCATGAACCCTTTAAGGGCACAGATCTCCTTCTACTTTATCTTGGTGTGGCCAGTACCCAGCATGGTACTCTGCATAGTAGACCCCCTGTAGACTCATTAAAGGGAAGGGCAGACATCCAAACCTACCCTTGGGGCACATGCCGACCCACTTCCTTTATCACACCCTTCATAATCTCACATAGCTTGGATGTGGTGAACCTGGGATCCAAATTCACATTCATCTGATTCTCCACTTATGTTCTGTCTTTGGTTCATCCTCCAGAAAGTTGCTCACAGAGGTTCAGGGAGCAAACAGGTAACTAAAGTAATCATCATAGAACAGAAGATGGGGATTGGGCATGTCAAACCAAATTTCCATAGGGTAGAGCTCTCCAAATTTCCATTTCCTGTGTAGAGTTTAAATAGGAGAGGGTGGGTGCGGCTCTGGTCTGGTAGCAGCACAGAACATACTGTACTTCTGCAGTTGTATGTGGTAAGGCAGCACCTACCCCAGGCCAGCACTTAGCAAAACTTGGTGGAAGTGAATTTCACTCTTGTCCACAGGTGCTATTCTGCATGTCTGCACAGAGCTTGATCTTGAGAGGCTGGTCTTAAGCAAGTGGTGGCAGGACTGGGGGGTATAGCTTGGTAGTAGAGTGTTTGACTAGCATGTGTGAGGCCTTAGATTCCATCCCTACCACTGCAAAAAGAGTGGTGGCGGCGGTAATTGGCGAGAGCAGCTTCTCTTGAGTATTCTACAGGTATGACCTTTAAACTCCCCACTCCCAAGCCTGTGGTATTTGGTATAATCCTCTTCTCACCTCTAGATTGTTGGTCTGGTTCCCACCAACCTCCCTTTCTGCATGCCCCTTTTATCTCTCCCCTGTGTCAAATTAACTCATCTTTAGGAATGTGTGTTTTTGATAACTGCTGTCCTTGGATATCATTTTATCACAAGATGAGCCACTGCCCCTTTTTTTGTTTGGTTTGGTTTTCCCAGCTTGGAGAAGTGAACCCAGGGGCACAGTACCTCTGAATTATGTTCCTCAAAATAAAATATTTTGAGATAGGGTCTTGCAGAGTTGTCCAGGCTGTCCTGGAACTTGGCAGTCCTCCTGCCTCAGGCTCCCTAGTAACTGGGATCAGATGTGCACCACCACACCTTTTAAAAAAATAAACAAATAAATAAACTTTTCCTTTCAGAATAGTTTTAGAAGTTAGAAAGATAGTGCAGAGTTCTCTCACAAACCCCACATGCAGTTTCCCATTATTAGTATGTTGCACTGTACATTAAAGTCCATGCTTCATTCAGACCTTAGTTTTTATCTGTTGTCCTTTTTCTGTTCTAGGAACCCACACTGCATTTAGTCGTTACATCTGCTTACACTCCCCTGGGCTGATAGTTTCTCAGACGTTCCTTGTTTTTATGACCTTAACAGTGTTGAGGAATACTGGTCAGGTATCTTGTAGAATGTCCCATGATTGGGATTTGTCTGATGTCTTCCTCATGAGGACTGGGGTGGTTAGGAGGTTTAGGAGAAGACTTCAGACCTAAAGTACCATTTTCATCACATCACATCAAGGACACATACAGTCAGTGTGACTTATCATGTTCCGGGTCAGCCTTGATGACTTTGGCTGAGGTGATGTTTGTCAGGTTTCTTCCCTCTGTTCACTGTAAAGTTAGCTCCCTCTCTTCCTACTGTATTATTGTTGGTGGTTGTGGGTGTTTTTTGTTTTTTGTTTTTTTTGGTACTGAGAATTGAACTCAAGGGTACTTGACCACTGAGCACATCCCCAGCCCTATTTTGTGTTTTATGTAGAGACAGAGTCTCACTGAGTTGCTTAGCACCTCTCCGTTGCTGAGGCTGGCTTTGAACTCGTGATTCTCCTGTCTCAGCCTCCCAAAGTGCTGGGATTACAGGCGTGCGCCACCTGCTGTATTGTTTGGGAGCCCATGCTTAAGGAGTGAGGAGGTAAACCCTTCTCCTTGAGGGTGGAGTAACTGCATGAATTATTAAGTTCTTCTACACAAGGACTGTCTATTCTCCCTCATTTATTTTTTCAATTTTTTATTTTTATTTTTTATTTTTTATTTATTTATTTTTTTTTGGTACCGGGGATTGAACTCAGGGGCACTCTACCACTGAGCCACATCCCCAGCCCTATTTTGTATTTTTTATGTAGAGACAGGGTCTCACTGAGTTGCTTAGCGCCTCGCCATTGCTGAGGCTGGCTTTGAACTCGCGATTCTCCTGTCTCAGCCTCCCTGAGTGCTGGGATTACAGGCTTGAGCCACCGC
>PVHX01014967.1:0-48412 GCA_004024805.1 Geosciurus inauris | reverse complement strand
GCGCGCAGCCAATCAGCGTGGGATGAGAAAAGGAGAGCCACTGAAGGCAGCCAATCAGCATGGGATGAGAAAAGGAGAGGCACTGAAGGCAGCCAATCAGCATGGGGTAAAGAGGAGGGGAAACATTCAAAGTAACCAATCAGCATAGGGCAAAGGAAAGGGGAGGGGAGGCATTGAAGGCATGGAGAGAGCTCCTATACATGGGGTGCTAATAGCAAAGAAAGAAAAGCTCTGAGCTCCTAGGACATATTGTAATTATCCATCACTACAGGCCTCACTCGGAATCATTATGTCTTCTTTTTTACTCATCTGTCTTCCTCATCAGCTCAGGGCTCATGTTTATCTTGTTCACCTCTGTATCTCCAGAGCCTGACCAATATCTGACAAGTAGCATATTCACAACACATATATTTTTTTAATGAATGACTTTAACATGTTCTGAAATTTGAGTTTCAAGAATCTCACCTCATCCATTTTTCTTTTAACCTCTATCCCCTTTCTTCTGTCCAAAACTTAAAGATAGTGGATGCTGAATAGTTTACAATAGAATTTTGTTTATTTACTTGGATGTGACACATATAAAGAAAAAAATTGGCTTACTTTTCCATCATATTGACAATCAAAAGATACCTATAGACGTCACATAGGAAGCTGCATTCCAAACGGGATATATTTAAGAATTTTGGAAGAAGGAGATTAATTATCATGCTTCCCACATTTAATTGCAACTCTTATGTACAAAATGAATGAGTTTTACCATAAATGAGAAGAGACTTACACTAGAAAGACAGTAACCAAGTGTTTTTGTCAAGAGTAGGGTATATGGTGTCTGTAAAGCGTAGGTGTCACAGTCTTCGTAGAGTCCATAAAAAAAAAAAAAAAAATCCTAGATGAGAAATAAACTGTGAACTTCATGAAGGAGGAAATGTCTTTTGAAAGCAAGCAGACTTCCTATCCAACCAGGTAGATGTTCTATCCTAATCAGAATCAGTCTCTAGAGTCCAGTCACTTTGGTACAGCCTGTGCACAGCATAGGGCCATCCACTATGGAGCCCCTCCCCACGACACTCAGAAGCAACTATCAGCCTTTCATTAGGTCTTTGTGTCCACAGAGCTATTGCCTATTTGTAGTGATGCCTCTTTTTTCTTTTTTGGTCTTCACATTTTATAATCTCAAGCCATGTTTGTCTCTGAGACCTTAATATTTTCATTGTAGAATAGCAGTTACACTCAAAACTCTCCACCTTGCAACCTAAATTATCAACATTACGTTAAATCTCTTTTCTGAAGCTCTTCCCTGGCTAGGCTAGTTAAATGTGACTCTATAAGATTCTATGATCTCATTCAATATTGAAATTGGATGAAAATTGAATCAAAGTTCCATGAGAGTATTCTCTGCCAGTACATCATCATATCCATCAAACCAGCCATTCATTTTGTCTGGATGAGTTCTGAATATAGGTGCAGACTGCTCAATGGCTGCATGTGCTGCTGGACAGGAATGTCAGAGAACTGACATCCCAAAGGAGCATCCCATGAACTATTGGAGACTCTCAAGTGTTGGCATATACACTCCCCATTCTCCTCCCTGAGTTTATACCAAGTGTCACGCTGGGCACCATTTCCTATACTCTCCTCTTAGAAGAGCAGCCCCCAGTGGCAATTGGCTTCCTAATGTGCACTCTGTTTGCTGCCTTTCCTTCCCTATATCACTCTCCCATGCTCTGCACAACCCTAATAAACCTTTATTACTTCAATTATGTCTCAGGGCATGCTTCTCAGAAAATCTGAACTGAGACACACATATACATTAAAATAAATTGAAAGTAATGTTTCAAGTGTTGGACTCTTTTTATATTTTCTCTCTTCTTTGGATTTCTAGAGAATACATGGATGAAGAGTCAGCATCCTGGGAGGTGCTTGCATGAACTGGATGTAATTACTTGACTGTCTTTTCTGCAGAGTAAACCGTTCAACATACCAGTTTGTAAAACTACATAACCCTGTAGCTGCCTAGCACACCCAGAAAAGTGTTCCACGTGTATTCACATCACAGCATGCTGCACAATTCCGGAAGCCCTCAGAAGAGCCATACCTTGTGATTAACACACCAAAGGTGGCATTATAGCCTCTAAATTCATGAGAAGAAAAACAAAGCAAAGAGAAACATGTAGAAGTTAAAGACAATAAGAGACAGCATCCTTTAACTTTATGTAAATAACTACCTTGGGACCCTGAATCATAATTTATTTAAAACTTTATGCTTTTATGATGTATATATTGATTAAGAATACTATATATCAGCATTGCTCTCTACAATACTACCCAAACAGACAGCTCTGGAGTTCAAGCAGTTGAAATACAGCTGGTTTGAAAGGAGATGAGTTGTAAGGGTTACATATACATGTGGTTTTGAGGACTCTGTGGAATAAAAAAGTACATAAAGTATCTTATTAGTGATTTTTAACTTTTTAACTTCAATTTTTGACTTAATTACATGTTCAAATGATAATACAATGGATATGTTAAAGAAAATAAATTGTTAAAGTTAATTGCATCCTTACTTTTGTAATGTGAATACTAGACAATTTATAATTATCCACATGGCTCACATGATATTTGCATTAGACTATGCTGATCTCAATTATTATGTAACAGACAAACTCTGATTTCTCAGTAGTAAACAAAACAAGAAAAGTCCATAATTAGTAATGGTCCAAACTGAAAAATTGTGCCCGTACATCGGTACCTAAGCTGTTGGAGTGATTGTCATCTTGATCAGATAAATGAAAATGAAACTTCCTGTATTGTCCTTAAAAAGGCAGAGAGCTTTGTGAGATCTTGTCCTTTGTTTTGGCTCAGAAGGAATATGCATTACTTGTACTCACAGACTATTGTCAGAACATGTCACAAGACCCCACCTGCAAGGAGGTGAGGGACAGAGAAATGTCACTCTCCCATGAATCAGAGATGAGTCATAACATAGGGGCGCACACCCTAAGCGTCTACAGTAATGTGCATAGCTTGGCAATGCCCAAACTTCCAGTATCATCCATTCTGGGCCAGGGTATTAGAGTATAACAATATAAACATGACCAGAGGGCATTGCGAGATGTTATCAATCATTTACACCTTGACAAGAACAACTGAAACGTGCTTTGCTGACAGATTTTGAAAACTGACAGAGCTGCATTGTCAGGTGAGGAAAAGAACCTGAGGTTGAGGAACTGCCACAGAACTGATAAGTTAGAATTACAGAAGACAAAATTGCCTATCCACTCAGGTTTTTAGCAGTATCCTGTGCTTTGATATAGATCTCAGCTGAATAAAATGAGATAAGATGTCACCTAATGAGGACTACACAGTGGCTCAGACAGAACTTGTAAGGTGAACTCCAAAATCTAATTATTAGGTATAATTTGTAGCAACACTGAGAATTGCTCTGTCCCTCAGGAACAAAGTCATATTCAAATAGGCTCCTAACATATTAATTTAAGATGGTGTAAAAGTCTACTTTGTATTACTACAGCAAAATACCTTAGGTAGGTAATTTATAAAGAGAAAAGGTTTATGTATCTCACAGATTGGGAAGCTAAAAGTCCAAGATCAGTTAACCTTATTCTTTTGGCCTCTGGTGGGAGTGGCAGATGGTGAAACATCATGGCAGCTCATCATGGCAAAAACATGTATATTCACAGATGGTCATATCTCGAACTCAAGCATAGAGAGAAAGAAAGACTAAGATCCCACAATTCTTTGTCAGGCTCTTCCTTCAATGACCTAAGGACCTGTCACTAGACCACACCTCTTGAATGTTTCACCACCTCTCAATGGCATCACCCTGAGGATCAAGCTTTCAACATATGTATCTTTCAGGGTCACAAGATATCCAAATCATAGTAGAAAGGAACATTGCTATTCTCAGGACTCACAAACTCATTCTCTTAGTATAGGGAGAAAATGCTAAATAGAAAATCACTATTACATGGTAAATGTGAAATTCAAGCCAGAATATCAGCCAATCTCAAGAATTGTTTCTCAGCTAAAGAGACTTGAGGAACTCTCACATTTTGTAGAAATAATTTGGCCAAGGAGGACATGGCACTTACTTTTTCTGTGCTTAGACCAGCTAATTGCTAGTTGTAGACATCTAGTACTACCCATGACCTGGTACTTTCCTTACTTTATGCTTTCATGACTAAACTATTGTCATGGGATTTTTCCAGAGTAAGCACAATAATAAGATTTCAAATGAATAAATTGTATTTCCATCCATTCCATGCTGCCTCCCTGAGAGGACTTCGAGAAAACCTTGAATATAGTTTGTGATGTTCCCACATCCTTCGGCACATCTTACTGTATATCTCCTCCCTTATCATATATATATTTTTGCTAGCAAAACTCTCAGAAGTTGCTCACATGTGTAAGTCTTCAAGAGCACCTCTTTGTGGCCCCCATGAAATAAATTGCAAACTGATACGGATTAATGCAATGACTTAATTTTCTATGACAATTTAAGTCAGATTTTTGGCTTAAGATTTTGATACTCAAGCTAGAAAAGGAAATTTTTTAAAAATTAGTCCTAATAACTCTAGACTATGTGAAAGATCCAGTCAAGTCAATGATCTGCATTTTATTTTAAGAACTAATAGAGATAATTTCACCTTTCAAGATATTTCATCACATGTTAATTCATTTTTACTGAAAGGTATTAAGATTTTTATCCAGTTAGGACAAATTCATCATTTAGTCAGAAACACCTGTTGTGCTTATGTCTATGAGCATTTAAAAAAATTAAGACTCCACATTTGTAGAAACAGATATTTTATTACTAGTGAGAAATTTTCAACATAATGCCAAGAGCAGGTTAGCATGACTCACAGTGCATTGGCTCTGGGTAGACTGTGGAATTGCAGGTATTCTGAGGACAAGTACTGTTAATAATAGTCATATGTAAAAGCAGAATGCATGGTTTATAACACTGTATGATTCCAAACATGATAGACAGCCTCCCTGAAAAACACCATACCTGATATTCTACCCTTTCAATATCTGCAAAAGAAATGAGTCGAAGGGATATAATCTTCTCCCACTCTCAATTTGTGCCCCTTTATAAGCCTTTCTATTTAAAAATGCAAAATGTATAATACTGAAGTTATTTTAAGACAATTGTACTTTAATTTCAATTAGTGCGCACCTAGAACCAGAAAACGTAAGTTATTAGATGCCTCAGGAGAGGTATAGTAAATGTAGTTCAGAATGAGAAGCATGACATTGTAAGGAATGAGGAATAAAAAGAAGTGAAATAGACTTCACAATTTTATTCAGTGTTTGTTCTAAGAAAGATGTGATTGTAAACAAGTTTTAAGACCCTTAAGGGAGAAGTTATGCCCTTATACTTTCATGTATTTCCCATAGACTCTCACAGTATTCTATAAAGATGGAAGGGATTCAACAAATATTTGTTTATTCAATATTTAGCATTTTGTAGAGTCTTAACTATATCCTCATCACTGTTCTAGATTCTAAATGTACATCACAAACAAGAGTCTCTGACTTCAAGAAGCTTATGGTCTCTCAAGGGTTTCCAAACAATAAAAGAAGCAATTATAATTCACTTTGGATGTAAAAATAAAGTACAAAAATTATTTATATGTCTATGTACCAGCAAGAAATAATCTCAAAATAAAATTCAGAAAAATTTATTTACAATATTATCAAAACAATAAAACATGAATAAATTTAAACAAAGAAGTCCCAGACTTGTACTCTGAAAACTATAAAACATTGCTAGAGTAAATTAAAGATCTAAATAAGTGGAGAGAAACTCCACATTAATGAACCAGACAATGTTGTTAAGATGGTAATTAATGAGCTGGGGTTGTGGCTCAGTGGTAGAGAGCTCGCCTAGCCTGCATGAGGCATTGGGCTCGATGCTCAGCACTGCATAAAAATAAAATTTTATATATATATACATACATATGTATATATATATATGGTAATTGACTTTATAAATAATCTACCAATTTCATGTAAGTCCTATCACAGGTTAATTTTTTTTTTTTTGCAGAAACTGACAAGCTGATCCTAAAATTAAAAATTCAAGGGATGCAAAATAGCTAAAATAATCTTTAAAAAAGGTGGAGAACTCACATTTCCTTGTGTACTTACTTACTATAAAGCTACAGTAACCAATCCAGCATGGGTATGCATATATATCAATAAAACAAAATGAACAGTTCACAAGTAGACCTTCACATTTATTTGTTTTTAACAAGTATGCTAATACTATTTAACATGGGGAAGGCTTTTCAACTAGATACGCACATGCAAAAATATGATATTACTCTTCAACATTATTAATAATGTGTTGTATTCTCAAAAATTTCTGAGAGAGTAGATTTTAAGTGTTTCACTACAAAAAGATAAGCATAGTATGCAAAATAATGCATGTGTTAATTAGTTCAGTTTATCTATTTCAACAATGTATACATATTTCCAAACATTAAGTATACAGTAAACATACACAGTTTTTATTTGTCAATTCATGTATCATACCTGAAACTGTAAGAATTAAAATAGGAGTAAATCTTCATGACCTTGGCCAAGGTGACGTATTCTTAGCTATAACACTGAAAGCATAAGCAATATACTGAGGGACCACATTAAAAAATGTTGGTCAACAACAGACTGCATGTACCACAGTGGTCCCATGCGATTGTATCATCTGGTGACTCCATAACTATCTCAATTTGTGTAAGTACACTTAATGATATTCCCACACTAATGAAATTACCTGAAAGTGCATTTGTCATCATTAAGCAATGCATGACTACATATGTTGGATTTCTTTTTAAAAAATTTAATTTTAGCTGGGTGCAGTGGCGCATGCCTGTAATCCCAGCACTTTGGGAGGCTGAGACAGGAAAATCACAAGTTCAAAGCCAGCTTCAGCAACAGCGAGGCACTAAGCAACTCAGTGAGACCCTGTCTCTAAATAAAACACAAAACAGGAACGGGGATATGGCTCAGTGGTCGAGTACCCCTGAGTTCAATCCCTGGTACCAAAAAAAAAAAATTTAATTTTGCTTCAATAGATATTGTTAAGAAAGTGAAAACATAACTTACAGAGTAGAAGAATACATTTGCAAATCATATATCTCATAATGGATTCATGTCCAGAATATGTAAACAGCTCTTACAGCTAAACAATAGAAAGACAAATACCCAATGAATATTAGGCAAAAGATCTCCATAGCCATGTCTTCAAAGAAAATACACATGTGCCAATAAGCACTAAGAGAGTTTTTTAACATTAGTAAGTACTAAGGAATGCAAAGCAATGAAATACCACTTCACACACACTAGGATGGCAGAGTTATAAAGGCAGATAATAACAGGTATTTGTGGAATTATGGAGAAATTGGAACCCTCATCCATTGCTAGTGTGAATGTAAAACAAGACATTCACTTTAATAAACAGTTTGTCAATGCTCCACAAAGTTAAAGATAAAAATATCATATGACCCACTATGAGGAATATAACCAAAATAACTGAAAACCAATGTCCACTCAAAAAATTGTACATGAATATTCATAGTAACACTATTTATAATATCCAAAAAGTGCAAACAGCCTAACATGTTCATCAGCTTCTGAGTGGATGAATAAAAGTCTACATATCCCTAGAATATTTAGCCACAAAAAGGAACAAAGTTCTGACATATACTATAATGTGGTGAACCCTGAAAACAATACACTAAGTGAAAGAAATCAGTCAGAAAGATCCTACTTATAGGAAATGTACAGAATAGGTAATTTCATAGAGATAGAAAATATATTAGTGTTGCCAGTTGATGGGAGTGAGAGGGAAGAGGTAATATGGACTGATTGCCAATGAATGCAGGATTAATTTTTTCAGGGGGGATTGAAATATTCTGAATTCATGATGATTTTTGTACAACTTTGTACTTATATTAACAATAACTGGATAATACACTTTTAAAAGAGGAACTTTATGGTATGTGAATTTGCAAAGGAAAAAGACAAATCCTGCAGACAATGGACGAGTAGCCTCTTCTGGAGGATGAAACTTCTGAAGACAGATTTCAATTAGGAAATTAGGAGCTGTATCAATCTCCTGCACGGCAGGGAACACCCAGGCCTAGTGACATCAGGTCATCTCATCTCTTTCTGAATGGAGTTTCTAATCTTCTTGAGAAGTTTTATTTACTTTTGAAAGTTGAAAGTCAGCATCCAGGGAAAACTCTTTCCCTGATGCAGAAATAAACAAGCCAAATAAAACCAAGCTCTCTATGTAGAGATCTTACAACTTAGAAGGGACATGGGTAATAAATATGCAAATGCACACACATGTGAGGACAGAGCTTTGTAAGTGGAAAAGATAATTCACACCGTGACAAGTGCACTAAAGAAAGTACAAGAGGGAAATGAGATTAGGAACGCCTGAGGAGAGGATTCTAATTTTGATATGGTGGATCAAAGAAAGCTGTACTAAGGCAGTCACGTGTATATGACAGTTTTCATGGAAAATGGTCAGGTAATGTCTGGAAGAAGTGGACCAGGCAGATAAAACATCACCTAGAAGAGTCTGGAAGTGGAAATATGCTGGGGATATTGAGGCACAGAAGGAAGGATGGCCTGCTAAGCACAGGGCAATTTGTCTAGTGCCTCATAGGCCATGGGGAGGACAGTGGATTCCAGGGTAAGTGCCACAAGCTGGCCGGGTGGCTTATATACTCACAATTTTCCTGGGTCTTCTAGTCCAAGTTGTGAGAAAAACAGTAACCAAATCCTCACAAGAGCATAACCAGAATCACAGATTGAGACTTGCCACAGAGGAAAACTCCAGCCCACATTGGGTCTTTCTATTCAGAGAATCTCATTGAGTTAGAGGGTGGGGATGGCTTCTTGGAGGAAGTAGCCTTTGTAGACAAATGTGAAAGTTCTAAGACAAGTCATATTAAATCTATTACTTACAAAATATTCTGATAGGTTCATAGGATTCATTGACTTTAATTAAAATTAAAAAAATGGTGACCCTAATGAGGCTTCTGATGAAAAAGGAGGACAAATTTTCAGTCAGACTATATCACATCAGACATGAAAATTTTATTATCTCTGCAATGACAGATTGATTCACTATACAGGACTTCATAATATTTGAAATTAGGAACATGACATTAAAGTTCACAAACTTATTACCATAATTAGAGTTCATTTGATCTTGATTGCTTTTGTAGGGACTTCTGATTAAATCTGTCTACCCTTGTAATTCCTAAAGCTTATTTCTTGCAAATTAAGAACTTTTTGGAATAATAATTCAGTGTTTGCCTGTCAGCCCTTCCCTCTTCCCATATCATATTCTGATGGTTATTTTAATTATAAATATGTTTTTTTATAAAAAACGAGTTTTATTAATCTTTTTTGATTTGCAAAGATTTTCAGACTTCAAACAAATTGGGGAACACAAGCAATATTAACATGCTGCACAAGGACATTTTGGTTAGTGACATTGCATATAGGGTGGCAGTTCCATAAAATATAATGGAGCTAAAAACTTCCTATCACCTACCAACATCGCATCATAGTAACTTTGTAGCACAATGCATTACCCACATGTTTGTGATGATGCTGATGTAAACAAACCTACTGGACTGCCCGTGACATAAAAGCACAGTACACAGTACTTGGCAATAACAGTAAATAACTGTTACTGTTTATGTATTTACTATGCTATATTTGATCATTGTACCTATAAAACGAAAAGCTTACTTCTTCTCATTGTCACTGTCACTAGCATGACAGTATGCCACGTTGTGCCAGCAGCCTCCTCATGTATCTCATGTATCTCATTTATTGAATCTCGTGATTGCATCATTTTCTTTTGCACCTGAACAATCTTATGTTGTGTTCATGGTCCTAAGGGCAAATATATATATATACACATATATATAAAATTTATATGTAATATATATCACGTATATATTTAATATACTATATATACATAAAATAACCCAACTGTGTATGCTACACCATGTAGGTGTGTGTGAGTACACTCTATGATGTTCATACAATGACAAAATCACCTATGGATTTTTCTCAGAACATGTCTCCATCATTAAGTGATATATGCCTGCAGATATGACCATTTTTCTCCTCAGTCCCATATTTCTCTAGGATAGGGGATATTACTATAATATGAGCCCACTCCTAAGGGGATTGATCAGTAAGAGAGAGGTCAGGACTACTAGGGGGCTTCAGCAGACCATCTTTGGGGAAATTATAAAGAGGGTCTCTGGGAAATAAAGGAATTTTTTTTGTTCCTAAAAATTGCCTAAAGAGGCAGTAAAACTACCTACCCAGTGAAGAATATATTCGCTTCTTCCTTCATGCGCAGTGTACAAAAGACTATTCCATTCTTCCAAGTGTACTACCTCACTGGGGTTTATGGAATAAAAAAAGGCAGATTTTTAGAATCTTTATAAGCATCCTTGGCACAGACAGGGAAGAATCCAGAAGGAAATCAAGATGTAATGGTGTTTCTACAGTCTTGCTTTTACCTTTCTGCTATTTCCTGTCCTTTTTTATTTTTGTATTCAGAATCATAGTCACCACAGTCATGCAATTCTCAGCTTGCCTTGGTCATACTTAAGATTTTTAAAAGGCATAGAAAATAAGTCAAATGATACATGGTGAATGAGAGATGAAAGAATGAGTTATTCAAAATTCTAGAGGACACCAGGCCACCTGTGCTGTTGGGAGTCCAGGCTGCAGGACACCAGGCAACCAGCATGGACAAAAAGCATCCCCACTGGCAGGGCTCCAGGTGCGGTTTTTCCTTCCAAACCTCCCCAGAGACGTCACCCACTGAGAAAGCAGCAAGTGGGGCAAAAAGGAACGTCCCTGTGTGGAGGCAGGAGCCCTTCCTGTGCCCTTCATCAGCTGATCTTAATCACTCTAAATCACGGGAATCAGCAAGGACATCGCTAGGAGATTAAATTATCTTTTCTTTACTCAATTTTCATAATGAATGATTCCAGGAGGTTATTAATTTTTTATTCCAGAAGGAGCATTTTAAAGCTACTTAGTATGAGGTTCTGCTGCCTTTGGAAAATTCCATTCATGCCTTGGGTCTGTGCATTCTTTGGATCAATGTAGTGAATCACAGTAGAGCTTACTGCAACGGCTTAAAGCAAGGTAACATCTGCATGCACCTACACATCTGTCAATTGCAGCGTTGCCAAACCCATACTGACTTAATTACAGGCCAAAGAGTGGTGTACTAGGGACTTTCCCATTTTAAACTACGGAGCCCCTTATATCTAATGCCACTCCATCCATCCCTACTGCTACTTTTTTTTTCTGCCTCTGCCATAGTTCAAGATTCAGCTATTTCTAGCCAGGTACAGTAAGTAGCACACGTCTGTAGCCCCAGTGACTCAGGAGTCTGGAGGAGGAGGAGTGCAAGTTCAAAGCCAGCCTCAGCAACTTAGCAAGGTCCTAAGCAACTTGGAGAGACCCTGTCTCTAAATAAAACATAAAAATGACTGGGTATGTGGCTTGGTGGTTAGGTGTCACTGGGTTCAATCCCTAGTACCGAAAAAGAAACATTCAGCTATTTGTCACTTGCTTGATGATATTAGCCTTCATCTTTCTCTCACGGCCCTTCCTCCATTCCAAACTATACTAAATTACCTTCACTTCTTTGGACACTTTATAACAGTATAAGTCTGTGTTTTGCATGCTTTTGCCCCTGGGTCATAAATGCTCTTCTAAACTTGTTCCATCTGACTAAATTCTATTGCTCCTCCAAAAACACCCCAAAGCTTATGTATTCTGGGAGAGTTACCTATCTTCCCATAGATATCTCATCTCATCACTGTCTCCTCTGGACTAGATTATTCCTTAGTCAGAATTATTCAAAACAAATAGAACACTTTTTAATGTGTGTTTCTCTATAACTCATTCATAAATGAATATTCAGGGTATTCAAAATCATAGTGACCCTGATCTTTCTCAATTTTCTTAGTCATTATAGCACTGGATTGCCTCTGGCACAATGCCCAGTCAGAATGTACCTTCTTAGATCATGTAAAGGGACTTTGCATTTGACACTTGCTATTCACAGAGATAGACTCACAGCCATAAAGGATCTACTTATGCTGGTCTAACACCATTTAGGCATCAGAAAAATACCTTTCCACATCTGTTACCTGTGCCCCAGACAAAAAGTACTGAACACAAGTGGTGTAATAGTCTTTGAGTTACATCACTACCAAAGTTGGAGATGGACTACTTTAGAATGTGAAGATTTGACAGTAAGGAAAGCTTGGGTAGGAGGAAAGACACAATAATTAACTTGTCTCATCTGTCTTCTCAGATGTAAATGTGATGGGCTCTTGCATAATGAGTTATAGTTTCCCAATGATGCTGAGGGCCAATTCCTTGCTTCTCCTTGGTTTCAATTCTTTATTTCAAAGGTATTTTTATTGGTGTATTATAAACATATATAATAGTAGAATCTGTTGTTATATATTCATTCATGCACACAATATAATGATATAATTTGGGCTGAGGAATATTTTGCAAAATAAAACAATTGCCTGTGCAAACATCACTGGCCCATCCAAACAATGTCTCTAGATAAGCAATAATTAAATTTAGTTGTGTTTAATCATTTATCAATTTTAAGTCAGAGAGAGACATGGTTGTACGCATATTTCTTCATAACCAAGGTCATAACCAAGGTATGCTGGTCACATTGACTATTGTACTATACACCTTTTTGGTAATTAGATATATGGATGGTAGGACTCCCTTTATACTCTGGCTCCAAGTGGTCGGGATAAGTTTGCATCTTGAGACTCAGGCATTGTGTCACACCATCTTCTGGAGAATTATCAAGATCCTTGAGTTTAAACCATTTCTTCACTGTCCTGAGAAAATAAGTGAATACATCATGATACATTTGATAAGCTGTAGACATTCTCTGAAATTCTCTGAAAGACAAATTAAACTTCCACATTAATGTATAGCAATTGGTTGTGAGCAAGGTGCAATAAACACTTATAACATTGTACAAATAGCTGTGATTTCTTTCATACAAGTTGATTGTGATGATATGCTCACAGATAATTAAATTCCAGAGTCCCAATTTCTGTGTTCAATCCATTGTGCATTTCCTATGTATAGCTCTCATCTGTTATTTTGCAGTTATACATCTGCATCGCTGGCTTCACTCCTAGGAGACAAAGACCACATCATATTCTTCCTGGAAGAACCTGCTGCATAGATACGCATTTAATGGAATTACTTCATATTTCAATCCTACCTGAAAGAAGAATGTAGGCACTTACTAGAGGAAAGTTTTTGATCTTTGAAAAGAAATAACAGCTAATCAGGGGCTCTTCAGCAATATAAACCATTTTCCAATTTTTTTTAATTTTATGGATTACACTCCATAAATGCATATGAAATGAATAAAGGACCTCAGGGGCAGTTCTCTACTCTGTAGGGAAAACAAACGTGTTAAATACACATGTTCTGAGTGCTGTGTGTGTGCACACATGCATCTATGATCCTAACAGCTCAGAGTTTCAGGGATATTTTTTTCTCCCCTAGTGCTTTCATCTTTACCAAGGTGAAACTTACTTGCTTTTAAAATAACAAAAAAAATAAATAATGCTTGGAAGGACCCCCAAATTAGCCATTTTGTGATGATGGATGGATAGACTCTTTCACTTGTTCACCTCTCACCCCTGTCCTGAACTGGCTCTTCATTGTAACACAGACCACACACTGACACATATTTCTGAGGCTGATGCTATGACAGCTCCCTGTATGTTTCTGCAAAACCTCCTTTTCCCAGAAGAGCTGCATCCAGCCACAACGCATCCATTCTTCGCAGCCAGGATTAGGAAATTTTTTTCAGTCAGATTTCACTTGCTTAGGATCAATCTTGTAGGCTATTAAATCTGACTTTCTGATCCCTGCTAACAGAGCATTTGAAGAGCCATCAAAGGGATGCTGACAGTGTCACATACATTACACTAAGCCCTTGATAGCAGCCATTAATGCGTCATAGGATGAGGAATGTGGTCTAGAGATAAAAATAGGCAGGCGGACAGGCATCAGCCCAATCAACTTAATTTCACACATGTACAGCCACTGATGTGTCTGCAGTGAGATTAGGCAATGCCCTTGTTGGCAAACTCATTATAACTTTTTCAAATAACAAGTGTCTAATTAGTTTATAATGTGGCTTTGGTGCAACTAAGCAGAAGAAAGGAAGAACAAATATTAGTTGAATCCAAAGGAGCTGTCTTGGAAACCCTACCCTTAAGATGGCAAATACCACGTAGAATTGTGTACAGAAGGAGGATTCACAGTTCCTTTGTTTTAAAATATTTGGAAGAATAAATAAGCAGAACAGCTTGTGCCTTTCTATTTTCTGCCTGCAAAGCTAGAAGATCAAAAATTTGTTATAGACTATCTACTAAATCATAATGGATTCTTCCTGCACAATATTAAGCCTGCAGCTGATTGTTTGGTACATTTCTCTGACACAAGCAAGCCCCAGTTAGGACAGGAAGCACTGTATAAAAATAGCCCTTTTCAATACTACCTGTGATTCTGATGATCTCGAGCCAAGATGCAGAGAGAGCAAGGTTAAAAAACAAGAAAGACCCAGTCATAAAGCAGGATACACTCTTGCTTCTAAGCAAAAGAGAGGGAAAAACATGGATGGTTGAAGCCATCAGATTTCTGGAAACTGGTATCCTATCACAAGTTTGGATGTGGAGGAAAGACAGGACCTGTCATGCACAATCACAATGCATCTCAAATTCAGAATTTCATTCAAGAGAATTCAGAGAACAATTGGATGCATTGGGAGGAAGTCAAGATTGAGGGGACTCACTGAGTCTAAGAACACTTTGGTTCTGCCACAAGTAAGCAGATGCACATCAGAGTTGTAGCATGGATCTCAGTCTCTGATTTCAGCACTAACACAGTGCTGAAAAGTTTTTCCACACAGTGGAAAGTTTTTCTTTGTTAAAATGGTTAAAGAAAAGGCATATCTTTAAAATGTAATTATTTCAGTTGTTCCAATACTAGAACATTTGTGGCATATTTGTTAATTTAAGTATGTTACATATTCCCTCATTAAGTCAAAGGAAATTTCATGCAGATGCAGCAGGGTACAGATGGGATCCTTCATTTATGAGGTACCTTTTACCAATGCCTGAACCTTGTGCTGGCTAAGATTGTCCCTGTGTCTAATGGGAGTGGTGCTCTGAAATCTGAATGCAGTATTATCTTGCTTTATAACTGTGATGCCTAATAACAGAAAGAGGGCTTTGGGCCATAATTAATAGCCATTCTCACAGATCTTTTAACTCTCTAGTCTCCAAGGAGCTTGGTTTCCATTAACATTTCCAGAAATAGCTTATGTTACATTATTGAAGTGCTGCAAGTGATAGTTTCCAAATTATTCCTAAGCTAATTATTAAAAAAAATGATTACTCAAAAAGCTTTGTACCTTTGAGTGCCTTGTAGTAAATATAAAGAAACGTTCATAGCCCATAGGAAGAATCTCTGCCTGTGATATAGCCAACTCCATTAAGTCAATCTCCAGTGTACTCTAAAATGTGTTTTCATTACAATTTATGGTGCTAAATACCGTGGGAAATGATATGCAAATCAGCCATATTAACTATGCCATATTCACTATGTTAAGAGGAGCCAAACTAACCTAATGAAGGGGATATAGCCACTATAAAGCCATGTTTTGCTTTTTTTTTTTAAAGGTTAATTAGACTACCTAATTATCCCGGACTGAGAGCATATTATTCTCTTGGAAAATCAAGCATAATGAACTTAGAGAGGTTTCTCCTACAAGCAAAAACATATAAATACAAAAACTCCAATTCAAAGTGGTTAACTTCCATTGAAATCCAAAGGATGGCTTGATATGTATGTAAATAAAAGAAGAAACAAAAACACACAACAATGCAGTAATCCTCCCTTTGTCAATTTCATTCTGTGGTTTCAGTTACCCATGTTAAACTTCAGTCTGAAAATATTACACGGAAAGTTCTAAAACTAAACCATTCATATGTTTTAAATAACATTATATGGTATTTTATTATGAAATTGTTAAATTTCTTACTGTGCCCGATTTATAAATTAACTGTACCATGTTATGTATGTATAGACAAAAATGTAGTATATATAGTATAGGGGACTATCTGCAGTTTCAGGCATCCACTGGGGGTCTTGGTACCTGTTCTCCCACACATAGGGGGAAACTACTGAAATTCTTAAATGTGGTCACCCTGAATCTATAATGTATAGATCTGACCACAAAGCATATCCATAATTCCTAATCTACATAAGATATTCACAAGAAAATGAGAATAAAATGTTTTAGGGAAGATATGAATATTGGAAATTTTTTGCTTTTGGTGCCCAGCAACCATCCCCCATTTTTGGGACAACACTACACCAATTTTCTTCCTGGAGAGCTGTCTTTTGTACCTGCATTGCATTTCTTCCTCTCCTCTTGCTCAACCTTGCATCTTTCACTTCCTTACAGGTTATATTCCCAAGACAATGCCCCAATTAAACAACTGTACACAATTGTCCATATCAGAGTGACAGGATGAGTCCCTTCCCCAGGAAAGCCAATATGTGGCATTGGTGCCAACATCCATCCTAGGAAGTAGAATTTAAAATGGAATTTTTGAGTTAAAGCTCTTGTTGGCTAACAGACAATGAGGATCACATTGCTTATAGTTGGGGTGAAACTGATAGCCCCTTAATACTGCTGCAGGATAACTATTAAAACTATCACTGGTGGTAGACAGGTAGAAGGAAGTTTATGGGTGGGTGCAATATCTTGGTTAGGACATGGGGAGACATAGCAATTATAAAAACACTGAAATTTCATTTTTCTCTTGCTATATGCAAGACAGACAAGGAAAAGCTGATGGTGATTAATTACTAAATTACAACAAAGTGTGGAAGCCAAACAGGCCCTTTGGCAGCATATGAAGAGATACTCATCTACTGTAGCCAAACACCAGGAAAACCTGAGAATCCCTGAGAATCAGGCCCAGAATTATTTAAAATTATAGTGGAGCTCCAGAAAATGTTGAAAACCAACTCTGGAAATTTGGTTAAACTAATTTCAGGATCCTGATTGGGAAAGAGTGAAACCCTGAGATTTGGCCTAATGATCTCTTGCTTGACAAAGCCAGTAGTGAACAGCTCAGCAGGTTGGTTAGGAGCTTACAGGGACAAGGAGTGTTGCATCCAACCCACACCTCTCCTCAAGAAGTGCAGCCCAGACAACTCTGCAGAAGCAGCAAAGTTTATTGAGGAAATAGGCACACAGACCAATTGATTGAAGTCAGCTCTCCTTCCCTTCAGAGAGTGACCCCAAAGTCAGGGTTTCAGAGGTTATTATAGGGTGGGCTAGCTACATGACTCAGAAAACATGATTTGGCAGATATTCAGTCTATAGTTATTTACCGTGCAACCGTGATGGCACCTCCTACGTCCCTTTTCAAGTTCCTGGAACTTTAGGTAACTGACCAGGGGGTCTGGCAGCCTGTGGTTTTGCCCCCCCACACCCCAACCCATGAGAAGCAAGCATAGCAAAGCATTAATCACAGAAGCACAAAGAGCAGGTTAGCAGATACGTGCAGGCCTGAGCCAGAGTGACTCCATTTTGAGTTTGGGTTTTACATTCCCCCTTTTCTAGTGAATAGAGTCAAACTTTTGACTCATCATCATCTATAGGGAGGGGGTTATAGTTGGACCGGAGTACCATGAGTTTAACAGCACTAATTCTTTGCCTTATAGAGTTAACTAGACAGTTAATAATGTAGGGGCCTACTAGACATCTCAAAAGCAAAAGTATGAGGGGACCCGAAATAGCAGATATAAGGGTTGTGAGCCATGGTGACCAGGAAAATAATCCCTGATATCAATTGGAGTTATCTATTCTCAATTTATCTTTTTTTTTTTTTTTTTAAGTTTTCTCAGACCAAAGCTAATGTATCCCTGATGACTACTGATTGATTTGCATAGAAGCAACAAGTTTCTCCCAGGACTACACATAAACCTCCCTCCTTCATGAAAAGTCAGTCAAGGCCTCTGCGGTTCTGGAGGGCTACTTCTGCTAAGGAATCTACCTGTTGTTTGAGGTGAGAAATAGAAGACTTCTAAGTCTAGGTCTACTTGTTGGCTGAGCTTTTGAAATTTTGATTACTGACAATAAGGGAAGTTGTGCCTAGGACAGTGGATCCTGCTAATCCTTGTCTCACTAAGAAGGGTCCCCTCCATACCAATATATGGCAAAATGTGTACTAGAACACAAAGTTCCTTTGACCCATCATTTTAAAAATACCAGGCATTGATGCAGGGAGTAATGCCAGAAGTGCAAGCAAGCCAAGTAAAAGGAGGAGCCTTGAAAACATAACTTTGGGAAACTGAGGCAGAAAGGGAGTCACTCATGCTAACCTAGTCCACAACATTCCCCACTGATTTTATGAGTCTAATCAAATCATTGATTTATCATCATCAGTATGAGTCCCAGATGCTGTTGTTTAGCCTCTCCATTATCGTAGACCAGTTGGGGAATAATGTGAGCAGTCAAAACATTTGTTCCATCCTGATGTGTCAAAAAGCTGTAGGGATAAGCAGGGAGTTATTCTTGATAAACAGGCAAACCAAATGTCCTCTGGAGTCACATAGAAATTAACCAACAGTCCTGAGTAACATTAGGTTTTGTCCAATTAGAGGTAGGGGTTGGACTGATGAAATATGTTGTTTCAGCAGCTCATATTTTATAACATTTTTTTTTAATTGACCCGATTACCCATTTACACTGATTATATTTTCCCTCTAATTTTAGGGAACTCTTACTGCTGTAAGGAAAAGGGCAATGACCGCTCTTGCTGCTCCGAGCTGAGAGGGGGCGATGTGCAGTGGGGCAAGCAGTTTGGAGTCCCTTTTTATAAACTGGGTCAAGGGGTCCATGATGAAAGTCTGATTCAGGAAGTACAGATTGTAAATTCACCTGGGGGTGGTGCTTCTATGAGAGAAACAAAAGACATGAGCACTGAAATGAGATCAATACACAATAAATGTAGTATCTGGAACATGTCAATGAACATCATGAAGATAATTGATATCAATAATCCCTCACCAGCAGGTGCAAGAACTAAGAAGTTATCCCCGTAACAAGGCCTAACAAAGCCTAATAAGGCCTTTATTTGGGAATGTAAATCTTCTGTATTGTCAGAGTTACCAGGCATGTATACACAACACTTACTTTACTTAGGGCTAGAGAATCATACTAGTAAACATATACTAGTAAACATTGACTAAGCCTACCTATGTTGGAGGTTAGGAAGATTTATAGGCCTTGAATTGACTAACAACTTTTGACTCTGACAGGTTTTTTTTTTTTTTTTGTTAGTTACCAGGCCTTCTTGCTTACAAATCTCTCTTTTGTTGTCTCCAGTCTTATTCTTGGGGTGTTAACCCAAGTGTACATCTTAAGTTACAAATAACTATATTTTTTTAAATGCCCAGGAATGGTTGTGTTTTGGTTTTAACTGTTTTTGCTAGGTGTTCAAGATCAAGATGGTCAAATGGACCATGCTTTTATCTATTGTTAAGAGTCAGCTGAGTGTTGTTGTGGGACACTCTTGGGGAACTCATGAGCAGCCTCTTAGCACTGCTAGTGTCATCTGTGCTAGGATGGGTCGAGATCTCATTGACCATATGGCTTCCCTTGGATGCATCAGGGATGTCTCCCCTTTCCAGTGACCCTCCTCTTTTGTAGCATGCACACTGATTGGCTTTCTATTCTCTAGTGGTCTAGAGTCAGGGTTTAGGCTGACTCAGAGGGCAAGAGCCAAATATTGGTTTCTTTAACCCCTTTATTTTAACCTTAATATTTAAGCCTTGGCCTTAAACATCCAGCAAGTCAGTCTTACAAGTCTTAAAGAGTACTGGGCTTTAACTTAACGTTTATAATTTTATAGTTATTTTTACCTTTTTATTTACTATCTATAGATAGCTTAATCTGAGTTATATATCATATCCCTTGTTTGAGATATACAACTTAAAATGAACTGAAGTTTGGCCTACTTTGGAGTTATTTGGACATACAGTTCCTGAGTCTATAGAAATGTCAGTTACAATATTAACCTTTAAACAGATCAGGCTCTTATTATCTTTTAAAAATACTTTTACATTTTTATATTTCAGTGTAAAAGGTAACATAAGGTTTAGGTTTGGTTACAAAACATCAAATGATATAAGTAAATCTTTAATAAAATTTGTCATTTTTATAAGTCTAAGTTTATCATTACAGACAACTTTAGTTTGTAGAACACCAGCTTGATAAAATGTTCCTTTAAGTCTGTTACTTTAAAGACTTGTATACCTGAAAGATATGAACACATTTAATATGTAAAGAAGAGTAATAGCACCATAGTTACATTGATCTTTTTATATTAATCAATTTTAGTACTTAAAGAAAATCTAGACCTGTAATGTAGCACAATACTGTAAAATACCAGTTACTGTTTAACCAGAATGGTATAAACCTTAATTTCTCTAAAACTAGTTGTTCTTAGAATAAAACTTAACAAACACAATGTTAGGAGTGAATTAATGTTTTAAGAAATTTTTGTCATTTTAACAGATTAAACTTTGGTTTATACCAGTACATTAATATTTGACCTTAGGGAAAACCTTGAATAGTTTTAACTATTTGTGTTTCATATATATAAAACCAACTTAGTTACACACAAACTTGTCCTTTACTTACATAGACCTTTTAATCATTTAGATTTTCTTGTTGTTTACTTAGATGTATTATAACTTTACTACATGAAGACTTGAAGAATTTTCTTACCCAGAAATGTTTTTTTTTACTAAATATATCTTACTCTATTTTAATAAGATGATATAGTTGAAACGTTTATACCCTTTATATAGCCTTGTTTTTTGTGATGACACAAAGTAATTTTAAATTTTTTAATGTTACCAGTTTATGAAAACACCAATAATGTTTAAGCATATTACCTTAAGGAATTTAAGGAGTTAAGAGTACTTGATGTTATATTTAACAACATTTTAACTTTATAAATCATTTAGATGTCTTTAACAAACATATCTATGATCAATCTTATACATGTCAGACTAATTTACTTACTTTTTAAAAAACAAAATATCAGACAAGTGCATTTAACAGCATCATTTTTTCCTGTTGAAGAAAAATCCTAGAAACAATGGATAGTAAACATTTTATAGACATAAACATTTTATTAACAATTGACCACCTAGAGAAGCTTGTGAGTTAGTAACTTTTAAAGACATTTTTATTTGTTTACCCAATTTAAATTGAACTTTTTTAATCACCTGAACCAAAGGTATTTGGATCCATTTTATTTTTTTAAATTTTAATTTATGAGCTCATATGTCAATTTTGGTACCAAACATATGTAGACATGGCAATACACCGGTGTACCTACACAAACAAAGGCCTTGTAGCTTATTTTTTAAAAAAACCTATTAGATTGAGAGCTAATACTTGTAAAATAGGTCTAATCAGAAAAATATATAAACCTACAGCACTAGATCAAAATTAAGAGCTCAAAAATAGAAGTTTAAAAGCCTTCCTGGTTTTTGTCCTGATGTGGTCCCACTCATCAGAGGTGAAAAGAGTTAAGGAAATATAGACAAACAGGGCCCCATTTCTCCCTGAGGGAATCTCCCAAAGAGGCAGCAAAGGAGTCTGCTTCCATTGGTCCCCTTGGGAGACCCCCTCAGCTTGGGGTCCCGTTCTAAACCAGTTTTTCTGGTCTCTTGGAGAGCGGCCACCAAAATCTTAGCCTGGCATTTTGAAAAACATTTATTACCTGGACTGCCATGGCTAAAATCTTTTGGGTCACCTCCAATAGTTAGAAGTTACTCTGTAAACCCTTTAAGTTTTTGGAGGTTTCTGTGAATATCTGGGGCTGACTGAGAGATAAAAGCCAAATTTCCTAGACAAAAATGATGTTTTTGCATATCTTTTTTTTTACCTTTAGCTTTTATTCTTGACTTTTCTTTTTTTTTTTTTAGTTCTGTTGGCAGCCGTTTACATTTTAATGCAAGCTTTAGTGAGCACAGTTAAAAACCTTTTTAACCATTTTTTTTTCCTTTGGTTGGTATTTGATCTGGGTGGCCAGGCTTCCCCAAAATGATTGTTTTGGACCCAGTAGGCAGTGGGGAGTTCAGTGGTCCCCTCCAGAGGCCATCTGACATTGAATGTGGGCCACTCAAGGGAACAGGAAGTGGTTAGTTTACCTGAGTAAATGGCATCCCTGGATTCAGCTGCCTTCTGCTGAAAATCCTTAAAGTGTGATTTGATCAAATTTAAAGAGCTAGGTATGGATGAAGATTGACTCATTATTTCAAAAGACAAAGAGACAGTACACAGAGATAAGACAAACAATAAACACACCACAGTTAGGCTAGATATCTCGAGGCTATAACGCCTTTGTGGCCACTTAATATTAGGATGGCTTTGTGAGCTCTTTCCTGAAACCTGAACCAGACCAGATGGAGTCCACCAGCATCCCAGGAGGAATCCTGACTCCGGGTCCAGCTTGGCCCTCGAGTCCCTGGTAGTATACCAATACAGATTTGACCTATTCCTCAAGGGGCGTTAATTCCCTTGGTAGAGAGGATCAATTCCCCATTCCACACTCCCGGGAAGGAAAGCAGGTAGAGCAACTGGGAAGAGGGCTTCCCGGCCAATGCACCAAATGTTGCATCCAACCCGTACCTCTCCCCAAGAAGTGCAGCCCAGACAACTCTGCAGAAGCAGCAAAGTTTATTGAGGAAATAGGCACACAGACCAATTGATTGAAGTCAGCTCTCCTTCCCTTTAGAGAGTGACCCCAAAGTCAGGGTTTCAGAGGTTATTATAGGGTGGGCTAGCTACATGACTCAGAAAAACATGATTTGGCAGATATTCAGTCTATAGTCATTTACAGTGCAACCGTGATGGCACCTCCTATGTCTCTTTTCAGTTCCTGGAACTTTAGGTAACTGACCAGGGGGTCTGGCAGCCTGTGGTTTTGCCCACCCCCACCCCCAATCCGTGAGAAGCAAGCATAGCAAAGCATTAATTACAGAAGCACAAAGAGCAGGTTAGCAGATACGTGCAGGCCTGAGCCAGAGTGACTCCATTTTGAGTTTGGATTTTACAGGTCGTCTGTGGAAGACACACATGTGATGGGACTTATGAGATTGAATACAGAGTGTGGAGATCTTTGTATTGCATTTTAATGATCAACAGAAACATCCCTCATGGAAGACATGAAACAACCAAGTAGATAAAAACGACTTTGCCCTCTGAGGACAATTAGCCTCAGTCATCAACCACACCTGTGCTATCATAATGGCTGTAAGAGGACAGCAACCAAAACAGCAGGAATGGAGACTGTGCACAGGTCCTAAAGCATGGACTCCTCCTCACCAGTGTTTTTCCTAACTACTGTCACTGCTGAATATTAAATCTTCCAGATACAGAGACCAATGCTGAATTCTCAATATGGCATCATCATGTAAGGAGACAAACCAGCCACTTAGCAGCAAGTTGTTATGCGCGACATCTTTTACCCTACAAAGCACAGCAATTCATGTCAACTGAGATTGACTCCTTTCTGAGTTATGGGTTTGCCCTTTTGGACAGCAAGGTCTCAGCAGCACCATTATTTGAGGGCTTATCAAGTGTTTGACCTCCCAGCACAGGTCCTAATCAACATTTCATCAGGGCAAGACAAAGGAAGTAAAGGAATCGACACATAATCATTGGATCTATCCATCTTATACCACATTGCCTAGAAACTGTTGACATGATAAGAGATAGAAAACAATATTTTGAAGGCATAACTGAGCCACTGGCTTGGACATGATACCTGTAAGAATGGGCACCACTCTCCAAGACATAAAATACATCTTCAGTTCATTTTCCAGTTTTGTGTCCCAGGAGGCAGAACACACAGGCCTAAGAACTAAAGAGTAGAAGCAGTAGTGACTCTACATATCATCATTTCTAATGAGGGACTTCAAGAGTTTTGTTTTTATTTTCTTTCTATCCATACAAATATAGGCTCTTAGGCCCAGAAATTCTGATTCCCAGAGAAAAGAGTCTTCCACCTGGGGATGCAGCAAAAGCCCCAATAAACTCTAAGCTCTGGCTACTGTCTTATAACTTCAAGTTCCTTATGCCCATAAAATAGAAAGTCAAAAAAGTTTACAATACTGAATACAGTACTTGACCCTGATCTTCATCCTTCTTGGGATGAAAGTATAGCAGACCCTATCTGGATCATATTTAGGATCAGATGTCATCTCTTAGACAGTTTGGTCCAAAGACCATGAAGGCAAAATCAATATGAAGAGAAATAAATGGGTGTGTGTGTATGGAGCAGGGGTAGTGACCCTATGATATGTGCTTTCTTATCTCATCCCTGATCCACAGCAAATCAATGGGCAAGAAAAGCATTCATGGCCTGATAAGATCATGAGGCTCAGATTCCTCAGGGCTGAGTCTGGGTCACCCATAAGGTAGTCCATGCCAGAGAGATGCTAGCAGAAATATGGGATATTACAAAGCAAGGGTTGCCTATAATAAATGTAAGATGCCATTTTTCAAAAGTTTTTCTCCTCTCCTTAATGAAAGAGTATGTCACTTAGTTCATAGGTTTTAAGTGGGCTTTCATATTCTGTGAAAAAACATTTACAAGACATGCAAACACAAAGCAAGAACAATGTATTTTCCTGAAAGGAGTGTTTACAAAGGTATCACCCATATCCATTTATGTCCACGCATTTGCAATTTCAGGAGGAAAAAAAAGAAGAGAGAAAAGTGAGAGAAGATAGGTATTGAGGAAGGGGTGAAAAGAATTTCAAGATTCTAAATTTAGCAGCATATAAGAAATCTCTTCAAAATGACCCATTCTCATTTGTTACAAATAATCTGTCACAGATTCCATTCCCAAAGTCCTTGGGTCCCAAATAACTTACTAGGAATAGTGAAATTAATTCCCATGCCCATTCTTCTCTATCATCAACTTGTAATAAAGAGAACTCTGTGGCTTCTGCCCTGGCTGTGGGAGCCTAAAACTGAAACATAAATCCACGCTGGTTAGGGATTTCTGCTCTCTGATTTCAAATGCAATATGGGCTTTGGGTCCTGAGATGTATTCCAAGATTAAAATGGTAGGAAAGCTCAGCAAGCCTAGAAGATTTACAGAAAAATTATCAGAACACGGAGGTAAACTGAGTCTTGGTTTCCTGGTTTGAAGGAAGAATTGGTTCTCTTGGACTTTGTCTTCTCTCTTCCAGAGGGACTTGGCCAGGTTCCTATGGCCACCACAACAGAAGGGAAACACAGGTTTTCTGATCTCCCAGCCTCTGTTCCTTCCAGTCCTATGCTGTGAGTCAGCAGAGTACCATTTGCCGCCCCTCTGTGACCTCTCACATGGGCCTGGAAATATTCATTTTCCAAAATTGACACTAACCGCACCCGCTTCCTCAGCAGAGGGCCATTTTCAATCCTGGAGAATTTTTTCCTTCACACGGAGCAACTTGCCCTCTGCCTCATCCTTCCTTGGAGACTAGGCCCTAGGCCCTAATTATTTACCCCTGTAAACTAATAATGACATGGGAAATTGAAGAAATTGGAATGATCATTTCCACTATGAGAGGTCAGAAACTGCTCGAGGCCAATGTTACAGGGGCATTTGAGGCCCAGAAAAAGCAATTTACTTCCCATAACATTTTATCAGGGAGTCAAGTGGAGTCATCCCATTAAAGCAAGTCACCTCATACACTTTTCCTCAGGGAACTGATCCCCTCAGTGAGGAGAAGCCCTTATATTAATAGACATGGGCTTGCTCTGCGACAGTGGATCCCAAATATAAGCCCTTCTTAGAATCCCCTGGATAGTTCCTTCAACCACAAATCCTGAACCCCTCCTCCTGAGTTCCTGAATCATTAATTTGGGGTAAGATGTAAGAATTTGCTTTTCTAGTGAGGTTTTGGTGGATGGTGATCCTGCCAGACCAGGGCCCTCACATTATGGATCATGAGTCTGTATCACACTGAATCTGTCAGATCTGGATCATATTCAAGGTCAGGTGCCTCTGAGATATTTTGATCTAAATAGATCATAGAGACAAATCAGTATAAACAGGAGAGAGGGAGAGAGAGAGAGAGAGAGAGAGAGAAAGAGAAGTGTGATCCTGTGATATTTGCCTTCTGATCTCATCCTAATCCATACCTAACCAATGAGCCAGTTTCAAAAGGAACACTGGTCTCATACACACACACCTTCATTTAGTATATTTGTAAGCAGAGATAGTAGCCTGAATATTTTTTTTCATTCAATAATTTTATCAATGGGCCCTGGAAATCCAACCAGTGTAAAGCTTGTAATTGTTTTTATCCACCTAAAAACTAAATGCAGGCTCAGATGAAAATTCGATCAATTTCTGAACAGTGTTTACCTCCTTTGTCATCACTCAGACAGCCTATTAATGACATTAAAGATTAATTAACAGGGACGCTTTTGTACTAGCTTCCAGAGACATGATTAAACTTGGACTCCTATGCTTTCCTCCCAGAGAGGAAAATTATCTGCAGTAATTAAAAGTTTAGCAAAAATTTTTGTCCTGGTTACTGAGTCCAGCCAAGTGAAGATGAGAAAGTTTCTTAAAAAGCCAGTGGGGAAGGCTCAAGCTGCAGCTAGCCACTGACACCAATCACTGTGAATCCTGGGCAGATCACCCTGCCAGGGACGTCATGCAAATCCAAGGAGTGGCCTCCATCTGGGTGGAGCAGCAGCAACCCAGAAATGGCTCTCCCATCTGATTCCTTCCCAGCTTCACATGCATGGCCCATTCCTTCAAATGTTCTTTTAGTTTAAAACCATCTTTTCTCAGATGATCTACTGAGATTGCTCATTCTTCTCTCAAAAAATAAGTATCAAAAAAGGCACAGGAAACAACAAGTTGTACTGAGATTAGGAGAAGGCCTTAATCACACCAGAACACTCTAAGCCACCACTAGTAGTTCACACTGGACTGCATTTCACAGATCACAGTCTGTTCTTTCAATTTAATTAAATACTACTAATGACCTTGAGAAGTGGCTGCATTATTCCTTTTTCACAAATGAGGAAACTGAGGCTGGCAGAGCTAAACAACTTGCATAGTTTTCCTTGCTGACCAGTGGAGGGTTGGGCTTCAAAAGACAGAATTTCTGCATCTAAGATCTTTACTTTTCTTAGTGCTGCAAAATTTCTACAGATTCATGGCCATATGAGGTTCAACATGTTTAGAGGATTAGTAATAGGATGAGTGGTGGCAAATTGGGCATTTGGAATCAGCTAGTAGGAAAAGGTTATGACTATTCCAAATCTCCAATGTCAAGTACATTCTTGATCTTATCTCTAGGCAATGAGGCTGATACAGATGTGAATGAGCCAAGGTGCCTACCAGAGAGCATAACTCATTGATTTGATTCACTTGGCAAATGTTAATTGAGCTTTTTCTGTGCCTGGCACCATGCTCAGCAATAGAGATAAAGAGTGAGCAAAAATAACCAGCCCTTTGCCCTCAGTGAGCTATAGAATGATGAGGGAGACATATTCTAATCCCATAGCCATATAGCTTGTGACACCCATAACATGTCTCTGGAAGAGAGGTGCTTACAACTGTGAACACTAACAACAAATGTATTTAACTTTTTGGTTGGGTCAAGAAAATATTCTCAAATATAGATCCTTAAGTACAACCAAATGTCAAGAGGATGAAAAATATGATAAGAGACAATGGTCTAGGGAGACGGGATGGATATGCAAAGACCCAGTGGCAGAAATTCAGAAGGCAAGGTAAGTAGTAGTAGGAAAGATGTTGGGCACAAGGAATTAAAAAGCAGCCAGTGTCCACAAAGGAGAGGGAGATTGGGACTAGACTGCATCAGACCTGTGGGATACATCTTCTAAGCAAGGAGAAACTACTGAACATTTTAAGCAAGGGTTTTTGTGGGGAGATGTATTCATCAAACTTTTTTGCATAACAAAGAACCTCAAAGTCTCAGGAACTTAGAGTTGAAATATTAATTTTCATGTCTGGATATCTTCAGGTTGACTATAATTCAGCTGACTTTGATTGGGCCAGGTATGGGCTCTAATCTTCCAGTGGGTTTCAGGACAACTTTCATTACTGGTCCCAGAGGGTTAGGCAGGCTTTCCTCATGGTATTTCATAGGAGTGAAAAGCAAGGTCAAGTCACACAAACATGTTGAACTGCTTACACCAGGTCCAGAGTGTCATGTGAGTCAGAATGAATATGTGGTGAAACCCGTTAATGAAGCAGGGGAACGTGGCTCTCCATAAGGCTAGTGGGAGGAACTACAAAGTTCCAGGACAAAGGGTGTGGCTCTGTAACTTCTGTAACAGGAAGAAAGTAAAAAATTAGGAATGATGATTCAATCTATCATAGATGAGAAACATGATCAATGGATTTGAAAATGAATTTGAAAAACTCCACTTTGTCAATATGTTAGAGAAACCACCGGAAGGGTGTAGGGCAGGTGTGAAGATCCTGGAAATAGCTGTGAAATTTTACCCCAAGAGTATATGCTGTGGTTTAGATGTGGGGTATCCCCCCAAAAAACTCACATATGAGACAATGCAACAAAGTTTAGAGGTAAAATGATTGGGTCATAAGAATATATTAATCCACTGATATGAATTAACTGGGCAGTAACTATAAGCAGATAGGGGTAGTTGGAGGAAGTCAGAGCCTGGAGATGTGCATTTAGGGTCTATATTTTGTCGTTAGTGAGTGGAGCTCTTTCTGCTTCCTGATGGTCGTGTCCTGAGCTACTCTCCTCTGTCATGCCCTTCCACCATGATGCTCTGCCTCACCTTGGGCCTAGAGATATACAACCACCTGATCATGGATAGAACCTCTGAAACCAAGAGCTAATAAACTTTTCCTCCTCTATGCTGTTCTTGTCAGGTGCATTGGTCATAGTGCCAAAAAAATAAAAAATAAAAAAGAGTAAAACAGTGCTGAAATATCCAACTGAAGAGCTATGGGCTTCTATCACTGAAAATTGAGAAGGCCTTGGCTACACATCCCAGAGAGGTTATGAAAATCTTATGCTGAGAGTTCATATGGATTGACATGACTTCTAAGAGAAGCAACTAACCAACTAAATAAATAGTACAGATAAATAGTCATAGTTACAGCTTGCGGATCCGTAAAGTGAACTTAGACTATAGCTCCAAGCCAGGACCATTTTGACAGTGAAAGGAAACTAAAGCACATGGTCATCCATGATCAGCAAACTGCTTCTCAAATGAATCCCCATGATCATTTCAAAGTATTTCATGCTTTCCTATTGTGGGCATTGTCATTAAGGGTATCTTAGAGACTCACAATGCATCTCACATTTGAGATGTATGATATATGATGCCAATATAAATTTTCTATGTATTCTTGTTCAGAAAAGATTCTTCCATGAAAAAATATTTTTTTTTAATTTAGAAGAACTATATAATCATAAGAGGTAAGGAAATAATTTCAGTTCAAACACTGAAGAAAATTTTGAGGAGGTGACATTTGTGTTGAACTATGAAAGACAAGTAGAAAATCTTTGGTAACAAGGAGAAAAAGGGAATTTTGAGGTTTGGGAAAGTGCACCAACAAATAATAGACAAAGGCAGCATTATGGAGATAGGAAATGTCATGTTGTACTTGGGGAACAGTAAATAGTCCTGACTTTAATAGAATTTTTATGTTTTCTTTGATTATTTTTTCCTCTCAAAGAATAAATGAATGCAGATTTTACAGTAAGTTCATTAACATACCATGTTATCTTATTTAGCTTATTTATTCTTCCAAGTGGGTAAATATTTATGAAGTTGCAGTTCATTGTAGATAAAAGATAAAATTCACTCTAAGTAATATTCAATATAAGAATTATAGCGGTGATTAAAAAGGCCATTGGTTGCAATGTTTGATAACATTTGCTGTAATTATCAAAAAGGTTACTGAGCCAGCAAAAGACACTACAAATAAGTAAAAGCCTAGAACTGGAAAAGGCTCAGAACTGATAATTATAGTACTAGAAACAAAAGAAAGAGCAAACACATCCATTCAAATCAACAGATAACACTGCCTTTCTTGTGCAGTTAAATGTTAAAGTTGCCTTATTTAATTCTACAGTCAAGTTCATCCTGCTGGTAGGTAGTCAGTCATAATGAGATAAGCAGCCTAGCTTTCTGTGCCTGTGATTGCCTAATGCTAAGAAAATATCCCTGAATTGCTGACATCACAGGAGTAAAGGAGAACTACAGAGAATCTTGTAACATCACCTCAGTGGATATGGGATGAATGCAGTAGTTCCTGAATGCTGAAAGGGATGGAAAGGTATATACACTAGGCTCTGAGAAAGAAGAAAGGAGAGTTGAGGTTATCAGTGTAAAATAATGGGAATAGTTTAATTCATTCAACAACAACAACAAAACAAAAAGACCACTCACTCTTAAGTCCTTCTGAAATTTGTGTTGAACACCTTATAGGTGCCAAGAGGCTGGCAGTAATATAGCCTCTTACCATTATGGTGAAAGACAATAAAATATATAAATCAATTACAGTAGTAATAAACAGTATGAAGAAAAATAAAGCAGAGAAATAAAGAGTGACATCCATGCAAGTTTAGATCAGTTTCTTTTATATTTGAATCATTTTTAAGTCTACAATGTACTTTCATAGACTTGGCTACTTCCTTTAACCCTGACAGCAGACTATAACTTACATATTATATCCACTGTTAGAGGTGAGAAGACCTACAGATGTTATTAGAATCACCTAACCTGGACAAATGCTGGCAAGGGAGGGATGCATGCAGAGACATTTGTTATACCTGGGGCCCAAAGGTCCTGAAACATAATTTAGAAATTTCATCTCATACAGTCCTCACATTATGTTTTGGTTTGTTTCTTCTCTTACAATTTCCTATCATATGTTTGAAGTAATGGTTCAAGGTTAAAAATCAGTAAATGGTAGTCAGAGTGATGACTCCAAATCTTGTTCTCATCCAACTGCAGCAGGCTCCTTTGTCTTGGGCCAGTATCTTTTAGAAAACTATAGGTTGCCTTCCCAGGATAAAGCAGGATGGTAGAAACAATGTCTGGGAACTTAATGGAGAAGCGTTGCGTATTTGTCAATTATTTAAAATTGTGATGCCATATTATTTTCATATTTTTTCTCTGTTGGAAACAATAGAAGTTCTCTGAAAAATAGGGATAGAGTCAAAATTTCACCTAATGTGTTTCTAAAATAAAAAGAGATTTTTTTCTGTTAATTTCTATAATATTGGTATATTTTCTAATCACCAGCATGGGTTTTTGCATCTGCCTTCTTCATTGAAACACCACTTTCCCATCCTAATTTTCTATGGGAAAGGATAAGGAGAGAGAGAAAAATAGTCCCACTGCTCAATTGAGCTGAAACTCCAAAATTGCAGAATATATAAATAATTCAAGATAATGAATCTAACAGAAACAACTAATGGGATACAAACTTCAAAATGAATTAATGTTGCAAAATGACCACAAAGGAGTTTAAAGTAAGTATTTTTAGTTTGATCAGAGATAAGTGAAGGGATAATGTTGAATTTTAAGAACAGAAAGTATTTATCCATTCATATGCAAATGCCATAATTTTTTTCTCTTTTAATGCTGGGGAATATTCCATTGTGTGTATTTACCAGTTTCTTTATCCATTCATCTATTGAGAGGAGTTTAGGTTGCTTCCACAGTTTAGCCACTGTGAATTGTGCAGCTATAAACATTAAACTGGCTGTTACTGTAATATGCTGTTTTTAAATCTTTAGGGTATAGACTGAGGAGTGGGATAGCAGGGTCAAATGGTAGTTCCATTCCAAGTTTTCTAAGGAATCTCCATACTGCTTTCCAGATTGGTTGCACCAATTTGCAGTCCCACCAGCAATGTATAAGTGTTCCTTTCCCCCCACATCCTCACCAACACTTACTGTTGTTTGTATTCTTGATAACTGCCATTCTGACTGGAGTGAGATGAAATCTTAGAGTAGTTTTGATTTGCATTTCTCTAATTGCTAGAGATGTTGAACATTTTTTCATATATATGCACAATGGAATACTACTCAGCAATAAAAGAGAATAAAATCATGGCATTTGCAGGTAAATGGATGGAGTTGAAAAATACCATGCTAAGCGAAGTAAGCCAATCCCAAAAAACCAAAGGCTGAATGTTCTGATAATTGGATGCTGAGCCATAATGGGGGAGGGGACATGAGGAGAATGGAGGAAATTTCATCAAAGGGAAGGTAGAGGAGGGGACATGGGGGCAGGAAAGATGGTGGAATGAGATGGACATCATTGCCCTAGGTTCATGTATGACTGCACATATGGTACAACTCTACATCATGCACACCAGAGAAATGAAAAGTTGTGCTCCATTTGTGTACAATGAATCAAAATGCATTCTGCTGCCATGTATACCTAAGTAGAATAAATAAATTTAAAAAACAGAAATTATTAAACAAAGACAAATTTCAAAAATTACATAAAAATAATTATAAATCTTTTAAATATAAAATACAGTAATTAAACTAAAAAACAAAACTCCACAGACAAGATAATTACTATAATGAACATAACCATATCTAAATAAGAAATTGCTCAATTGTCTTCTTCACTCTGTAGTTTTCAACAAAAGCATTTGTAAAAAATTCTAAACCTACAATTCTAAATGAAGCTTTATTTATTCTTCCACACCTCCAAATTGATGAAAGACAACCTAATAGAAGACATAAATGAAGGAGCAATTCAAAGAAACCCCCAGTCAGTAAATATGTGAAAACTTGCTAACTCTCACTCTTTAAGAATGAAATGCAGGGGCTGGGATTGTGGCTCAGTGGTAGAGCGCTTGCCTCGCATGCGTGAGGCCCTGGGTTCGATCCTCAGCACCACATAAAAATAAATCAATAAAGATATTGTGTCCACCTACAACTAAAAAATATTTAAAAAAAAAAAAGAATGAAATGCAATTTAAAACAATAATAAGGTTTCACTTCACACACATTAGATCAGGAAAAAAAAAAAACTTAACAAAAGTAACTGTTGGTAAAGATGTGATAGTGTAAGTTTCATAGTCTACCAGTAAGCATACATTGACACATTCAATCCAGAGAGTACTTTTCATTATCTAGGAAAGTTGAAAGCACAAATATGCATCAACTTGACATTTCTACTTCTAGATCTTTACCCTTGAGTAAGTTCATATGTAAGGAGATGCATAAAAGAATTTTTAGTACAACATTATTTATAACAGCCAAAGAAAAAGTTAAAACCCACTGAATTTTCATTGAAGAGAAAGCTAAACACACAGTAAATGAATGCTATATTCATTCACTGCAATACTCAGGAGTTAGATTTAAATGAATGAAAGAGCATCATGTGTCAACATGGTTTTATCTCAAAAATTATATTGAGATGAAACAGCATATATAAAAAATATTATTTGCAGGACACAATGCCACTTGTTGAAAATGTAAAAGCACATAAACAATGTTATATATTTTACCAATTCATATACCTGTAGGGTAAAAATATAGTTACCCATAGGAATCAAGTTCAGACTCATGAACACTTCTGGAAAGGCAAGCTAAGGAACTGACTAATATAGTAGCATGAGATTTTAACTGTAGATGTAATATTTTATTTTCTTAAAAAAACTGAAAGGATGACATTAGCCAAATTATATCATCATATTGTGTGCATGTACAAATATGTAACAAATCTCACCATTTTGTACAACTACAAAGCACCAATAAAAAATACTGGACAAAATAAATGAAACAACTGAAGGAAGTAAATGGAATAACGTAACAGAACAGAAATTCCAGAAACCAACAAAAATAAGCATGGTCACTTGATTTAGTACTAGAGAGACACTCAGTGCTAAGTTGGGCTCTCCTGTGCATAGTACTGGATGTTGATAGTATAGTCAGAAAATTAATTTTAAAGTCTATCTAACACTAGCTACAAAAGTCAATGCCAGATATATTGTAGACCTATATGTGATAACAAAAGCAACTGAATTTCACACTTATGAAGAAAGGGTAAGCAAACATTTCTAAGCATGCAAAAAATCTCTAATGGGGGAATAGATGAGGTCACATTTCTGGCTGCTCCTTGGTGTGAAACCAAGAAAGCAAACAGGCAGCTTCTCTGCAAGGTGGGTAAACAAACAAAGTAGGAGTTGGGGGGTTTGGACTCTACAGGAACCGAAAACTGGACATTCAAAGCAGACCAGGGACACAGGTTATTGGATATAATAAGAAAAAAAGTCCCCAGTGGCACAGCCACTGCTACATCCAAGCTGGAAACTCCAGCCAGAGAAGTCCCTGCATGAGCACAGCAGAAGGATAAGGGAATTAAAGGAACCCCATTTTGGGGAGGCCTGAGGTGTGTCTGAATACGGAGAGTTTAGAGACCAAGGACATTGCCCAACAAACCTGAAGGACTCGCTGCACGATATCTGTGTGTGGGGGAAGAAGCTGCCATATCTCCAAGCGGCATGTTGAGGACAAAGGAAGGAGCCATTTTGCAGCTGTGGCTTGGGCAGGCTGGCAACTGAGGAAGCCAATTCCTGGTAAACCTGAGTTTGGCCAGAAATATGGACCCATTAAATACATGTTGCACCACATAGAGTATGTTTAAGTGACCAGAAGAAAATCAAATGTGGAGAGAGGTTTACATAGGGGACAACTGGTCACATAAACCCACCTGGCTTTACCCCTCTCCCTCCAATTCAACTGTTTGCAGGATCTGCTAGGAGAGATGCTTGTGGCTGGGAACTTGGAATAGTGGGATAGGAGAGATTGTTTAGATACTAAACCCAAGACCAGGAAATGTGGGGTCTGCAAATGATGTAGGGGACTAAGAATTGGCTCCCCTACCACACAAGTGGAACCCAGGGGAGATCCTTGGGGTAAAGTCTTCCAGTGTGGACCAGCAAGTACTGGGCACTGGAGGTGCACTGATTTAAAATCTCCAGGCCAATTAGTATTCAGCAAAGAGCCTGGGGCCCACCTAAGCCTAAAGCCTGCCTCCAGGAACTCCATCCATAAGATTACCTCTCTCAATACAAGATTACTCCAGCAATCCAAAGGGTAGAGAATCACACTCCAGAAGACCCCACCAAAAACTGCTGAGAAGAGAAGCTGAAACTGTTTTTAATTTCAATGGAAAGAATGTTAACTTTTCATCAAGGTTTTTTTTCTTTTCTTTTTTAAATTCTTTTTCACTAATTACGACCTTAATGGTACATAGCCATTTATACAATTTCCTATATTTTTCTTCTCATCTCTAGCATTTCTGAAGCCAGTTATTTTACATGGATTAGTTTTTTTGTGAACTAGGATATTTGATAAGTATATTTTAGTTCTGTTTTGTATTCTTTTTATTTTTAATTTTTTTAAATTTTTGCTTTATATATATTTTTTCTCCTGTTTCCCTTGATTTCCTTTTCTTCTACTAACAACCAATCTCTATTTTACTCTCTTTCACTCTTCCTTTAATCTTTTACTTTTGTCTTCTTTCTTCCTCACTCATAATCATCACATTCTATATCATTTCAGTTCTCTCCCTGTCTACCATCATAAAATATAAACCATTTTGCAAACTTGCTATTTTTATTATAGGCAATAACTGATCATATCATTTCTGTTTATTGTGATAATTAACATTGTAGATGTCATAGTAGAAACTATTTGGTTTAATGCTGTAAATTGTTAGCATTGTTTGCTGTTATTATTTGTCTCCCCCTAAACAGTAAGGTACTGAAAACCTTCAGGGACACTATAAGTCCACCAGGTAGAAACTCAACTGCCTCAGATCCATAGTGTTAGATGGGTAGACACACAAACAACATGAAAAAACAAGGGAACAAATCACCCCAAGCAAACAAAGATACTTCAATAATAGAACCCTTCAACATCACAGTGAAAGAAATGACAGAGAAGGAGATTAGACTGTACATAGTTAAAGTGATCTGTGAAGTAAAGAATGATGTGAGAGAGCAAGTACAGGTATCAAAGATCATTTCAATAAAGAGAAAAAAACAGAAATCCTTGAAAAGAAGAAAACAATAAACCAAATTAAAAATTCAAAAGAAAGCTTTGCCAACAGACGAGATGACTTGGAAGACAGAACCTCAGGCAATGAAGACAAAATGTATAATCTTGAAAATAGAGTTGACCACAGAGAGAAGATGTTAGCAAACCATGAACAGAACTTCCAAGAATTATGTGATAACATGAAAAGACCAAGTTTAAAATTTATCATGATAGATAAAGGCACAGAGATAAAAACTAAAAGAAAGCTCAATCTTTTCAATGAAATAATATCATAAAATTTCCCAAATCTAAAGAATGAAATAAAAAATCTAGTGCAGGAAGCTTCCAGGACCCAAAATATGCAAAATGACAACAGACCCTCACCAAGGCACATTATAATGAAAACGTCTAGCATACAGAATAAGGACAGAATTTTAAAGGCTGCAAGAGAAGAACACCAGATTACACATGGGGGAAACCAATATGGCTCTCAGCTGATTTCTCAACCCAGACTCTCAAAGCTAGGAGGTCCTGGAATAACATATACCAAGCTCTGAAAGAAAATGGATGCCAACCAAGAATCCTATATACAGCGAAATTAAGCTTCAGATCTGAAGATGATGTAAAACCTTCTATGGTAAGTAAAAATTAAAATAATTCACAACCAGAAAGCCTACACTTCAGAATATTCTCAACAAAATATTCCATAAAGGTGAAATGAAAAAAATAAAAGTGAAAACCAGCGAAGAGAGGAATTACACTAAAGGAATAGTTAATCAAAGGAGAAACTAATTCAAGTTAAAAACTAGAAACAAACCAAAATGACCAGAAACACAATTCATATCTCAATAATAACCTTGAATATTAAGGGCCTAAATCCATCCATCAAAAGACAGACTAGCAGATTGGATTAAAAAGCAAGGTCCAACAATGTACTATCTCTAAAAGACTTGTCTCATAGGCAAAGACATCCACAGACTGAAGGTGAAAGGATGGGAAAAAACATATCACTCAAATGGATCCTGTAAACAAGTAGGGGTTTCTGTCTTCATATCAGATAAAGTGGACTTCAAGCCAAAGTTAATCAGATGGGACAAAGAAGGACATTTTATGCTGCTTAAGGGAACTGTGCATCAGCAGAACATAAGAATCATAAATGTCTATGCCCCAAACAATGGAGCATCTACATATATCAAAAAAAGCCCGTTCAAGTTCAAGAATCAAATAGAACAACACAATACTGAATTTGAACATTTTTATCCATATATATGAAAATAAATATGAATACATATGTAAAAATATTTAAATGGATATGGATTTGTATATAGTTATTTTTATTTTGAAATGGATATTTACAGTTTTGTTAAGATATAGAGTATGATTATGTTACTGAATATATATGAAAATTTATGAGTAGTATGTTGGTTGCCATTAGGGTACATATAAATATATATGTATATATATACACACATTATACACACACACAAACATATGGAATATATATGTGAAAAATATCTGAATATTCAGAATAATTTATAATTTTCATTTAAAAGGCTCACAATCAGGCTGGGGTTATGGCGCAGTGGTAGTGTGCTCGCCTAGCACGCGTGAGGCACTGGGTTCGATCCTCAGCACCACATAAAAATAAAATAAAGATATTCTGTCCACCTACAACTAAAAAATAAATATTTTAAAAAAGAACATCTTTAAAAAAATTTTAAAAATAAAAGGCTCACAATTGTGGGTAGGGTTAGAATTAGTTCTGAATTACAGCTTTGATTTAGGAGACAGGTTACTTTTGGAATATATATATGAACATAAACATGAATATGGAGGTAATATATATCAAAATTTATGTACATATACTTTTATATATGGATATTTTTAAGATAATCAATATTGTTATATTACATGTGAAATCTGGGTTATGTCTATGGAAATGAGTACATGTATAAAATATTAGCTGGGCGCAGTGGCACAAGCCTGTAATCCCTGCACTTACGGAGGCTGAGACAGAAGAATCGCGAGTTCAAAGCCAGCCTCAGCAACGGCAAGGCGCTAAGCAACTCAGTGAGACCCTGTCTCTACATAAAACACAAAATAGGGCTGGGGATGTGGCTCAGTGGTCAAGTGCCCCTGAGTTCAATCCCTGGTACAAAAAAAAAAAAAAAAATTATATATATATATATATATATATATATATATATATATATATATATATAAAATATTTATGAGTTTTATGTGAATATATGAATTTATATCCCCAAATATATAGGTACATTCCTGTAAAATGTTATGGTTTATATGTATAGAGGTTTCTCTGAGGTGTGTTAGTAGGTATAGGACTAATGTAGAAAAATAGGTCAGGTTAGCTTAGGGATTGAAGTTTTTTATTCATATATAGGAATATAAATATGAATATATATGTAAAAATACACATGAAAATATTTAAATGGATATAAATTTGTATATAGTTATTTTCCTTTTGACAAGGATATTTTCAATTTTAGTTATTTAAAATTTTTTTAAAATTTGTTTTTTTAGTTGTAGGTGGACAGAATATCTTTATTTTATTTTTATGTGGTGCTGAGGATCGAACCCAGTGCCTCACGTGTGCTAGGCGAGCGCGCTACCACTGCACCACAATCCCAGCCCCTAAAATTTTTTTAGTTGTAGATGGACGCAATATCTTTTATGTATTTATTTTTATGTGGTGCTGAGGATCGAACCCAGTGACTCATGCATGTGAGGCAAGTGCTCTACCACTGAGCTACAGCCCCAGCCCTGTGATTGTTTATGACTATGTAACTAAATATATATGAAAATGCATGAGTAGGAATTTGGTTGCTGTTAGGGTATATTCATATATGTATGAATGTATATAAACATACAGGAATATATGTGAAAGTATATATGGATATTCAAACTAAAAAATAAAATAAAAAAGGATTTAAAACTAAAAAATATAAAAGAAAGCTATAGGTTTGGAAATATTTTAGTATGGAAAGTTAGAAGGTAGAAGAAATGTTTCTTGAGAAAATATTTTGTCTGCTAGATTAATATTCTTGGGCTAAAGTTCAAGATGAAAGAGAACAAAAACTAAGGATATAAATTTATGAATGTCTAAGTCACAGAAGGGTTGTGGAAGGTAAATCTCAAAAAGTTTGTGTTTGTGATTATATTAGTTATAATTAGCACAGTCAGTTGATACTGATATGAAGCAAAGTCAAACATCAAGCTCTAATCCACCAATAATTTTCTTGTATTTTTTAGGTTTTGTTAATTGAGGAAACTAAGTCTTAAAGGATTTAGGGTTTGTACTTGTTTTAAAATCTTCAATGATTACTTTGTAACTGGTTAAGCAAACAACTGTTATTTAGGTTATAACAATATTGTTGACACCCCAAATATATGTCACTAGGTACATGTATGCATCTGAGAACTATCTGTCTAATCCTTGTCTAAGTATTATGTAAAAGTTTATAAAATGAGAGCTTATTTAAGTTTACTGGCAAGACAACCAATAAGTGCTCTCTTTTATACATTGATTCTGACACAGAAGGGCCACACTGTCATTTGAAGATCTGTCTTATATCTGTTTGTTTTGACCAAGTCAATTTCTGATAATTAACACTGTTTGCTAAATGTATAAGAAATTTAAGGCTATCCTTTGATTTTTGTTAACCCATGCAGACTTGTGATATTGTTACTATACACTCTGGATTCTAAATTGTACTTTAAAAGTTTAAAAATAAATAAATATAACTAATCATTGGGGAATAAAAGATAAATTAGACTAAGGATTTATGTTCCGAACAAAACATTAAGAGAATGGAAAGGCAAGCCATAGAGCAGGAGAGCATAATTGAAATGCATATATCTACATATATTAAATTGCACATATCCAACAAAGGTCTCACATTCAGAAAATACAAAGAACACAAAACAGTTTTTTAAAAGAGAAATGGCACAGAGGGAAAAAAATGAGACAAGGACTTGAATAGGAACTTCATGATAAAGGATCTCCAAATGGCTAATACCTAAAAAAGGTCTCAAATTAATTAAACAAGGAAACAGAAGTTAAAGTCATAGACAGTACCACATCATACACATCAGAATGCCTAATAGACACTATGATAATGGTTGGAAGTGCTGTGAGGCTTGGGAAACTTTGGCACACAGCTGAGGTGATTACAGATCAGTGCGACCACTTTGAGAAACACTTTTTCAGAAGCCACCCCAAGCTAAATCTACGTATGATTCTGTTCCTAGGAATACACCCAGCTGAAATACATAAACCTGTTCACTTGAGGACATGCACAAGAATGTTCATGGCTACCTCATTCACATTTGTCAAAATTGAGATATAACCCAAATGTGCATCAACAGCAGAATGACTAATAACCCACAGTGCCTTCATACAATGGAATTCCTCAGAGCAATGAGATACAGCAGATCAATCTCACAAAAGAGACTAGACACAAAATAGTATATACTGTACAATTCCAGTTATATATAATTCAAAAAGAGGCAAAACTAATCTTTTTTACTAGAATTCAAGCCAGCATATTGTGCAGGAACGGCAAGGGAAGGAGGAGGCCTTGGAGTGTTTCTCACTTCTGGGTAAATCCTCTCTCTCCCTTGCTCCCGCCCTTCCTCTCCCTCCCCCCTCCCCCACTTCCCTCCCTCTCCCTTTCTTTTTCTCTTTGTCTGTCTCTCTCTCTCTCAACAAGGTGCAAATTGCATGGGTGAGTTCACTTTGTGAAATTTGGTCAGGTTTGTCATATGTCAATAAAAGGTTTTTAAGATCTTTAGGATAACAAATAAAAGCATAATACTCATGAAAATATAGGAAGGGATGCAGACTGGATTTCATAAGAATGGAGAGCAAAGAGAAAGCCCCGGGGGGCCCTCTTCATGTCTCCTGCAGGTTTCTTCAAGGGCTCTTTTGCTAGCTCCAACTCTTAGAGCTTTTGGCAGACAGAAAAAGCAGGCTTCATGCTCATCTTGAGAACTGAAGGATTTTAAGGTTCACATATTCTTAAAGTAGCACTCAATGTTTTTATTTGATACAGGCAGGCAACGTCTGTATGTTCAAAGTTCCTTTCATGTTCTGTACTGACAGAGGCCTGTGGTTCTTTCCATTGATACTGAAATGTGGCCTTGGCTTTGTCTCCCTCTTGAAGGAGATGTTTTAAATTGTTCAGATGCAAAATGGAAAATTCCACAGGTTGAGTTGTTAAAGCTGTACTTGGGATGTACCAAAAAGGAAAAAAAAAAAAAAAACCTGGATCTCTTTCCTGTCCAGAATCCTTCTCCTGAGCTGTTTCTCTGATGCATGCCTTTGTCTGTGTTGATTGATAGAAAGAATTAAACCCAGAGCTCTCGCTGTGACTTTGCTCTCTGGACAAAGGGTCCTAGAGCAATTTGTCAGTCCTCTAGGTTTGCCCAAGCACAGATAAGTGACAGTATTTGATAGAGTCATGTACTTATTTACTATTCCGGCAAACATCTGTTGTATGTCTTGTGTCCTGGAAGATCTGTCTGAGGAGAGACTTGGGTGCATCACTTGGTGTCCGACATAGTCATTGGAACCCAGGGCCTTGCAATTCCATGATATCATTTCCTCTCCTCCCCTACTTCTTCCTCAGACCTCCAAAATCCAGTATACCTTCTTATGCTGCTTAAAATTGTTTAACACAATTTAACACAAAGGAAAATATTTAGAGATAGAATCCCCATATAGTTACACAAGGTTTGGTAAGGAGGCAGGGGTCAGATGGTACGGTGAGGAACAATTTGGTATATTTTCTCTCTCACAATAGGGAAAGGGCAGAATAATAAGTTTTCTCCACCTTCTAACACCTCCAACATGGAGATCAGATTTTTATCCTTGGAGAGAGAAGAGAACCAGAGAAGTATGTAGTTTTTTCAAAGAAAACATGAAAAGAAACAGTCCTAGTAACTATTGGCTTTCAAACTAAGTTTGTCCCAACAAGTGTGTTTTCCAATTGACAATCAAGTTTCAGTAAAGCATTCTTACCTAATATGCCAGATAATTAGAATGCCAGGGTTGCATCTGGCAAAACAGAAACCATGTCACCTTGAAGGACCTTTGAAGCACATAAAACTATCTCTATAATACATTTGACAAGTGGTCATGCCATTGTTGAACAAAATTTGTTTCACGAAAATTCTCTATTAAATTAAGCCAAAGGCCCCTCCCTGTAATTTGTGTCTTCATTCTGAATTTTGCCTTTGGGAGAAGCATATTACAAGTTTAATTCCTCTTTACTTTGACAGTTCTTCAAGGATTTAAAAACCACAAGCATTTACTCCCTAAGCTGCTTCTTGTCAAAATTAGAGACTTATCCCTACGATTACATTTAATACCGCAGTCCTAATTTTTTTCAAGGACTATTTAAATGAAGAAATTTAATCTTATTTTAGAATATCAAACCCATATATATTTATTGTAAAAATAATTTGAAAATCCAGACCAATATAAAGACAAAAATCACCACTAGAAAATAACTGTTAATATTTTATTGTATATTTCTTTGGATGATTTCTCTCTCCATATTTAAATATAATCTGGATATTTTAAAACATGTCCATAGTATAATATTGTTTTAAAGCTTAGAAGTTCACTTAATACATAATGAACATTTCCTTATCAAAAGTGATACAATTAGCAGATTCATAGTTTTGGGGAAAGATGACACATACTCATTTTTTCCTAGTCTATATATAGCTAAATACCATGGGGATTATTCAACAGACAACCATAAAAGACTATGAAAGATGGCAGCCAACGGGTTAGGGAACTCCGGACTCAAGAGATGATACTGTGGTGAGTTTCCTGGGTTATCATCTAACCTCCCATATGACCCAGATTAGGCTCTGGGAAGACCTGCAACCCAAGTCACCAAGAGGCACATGCAAAAGTAACAAGCAAGGAAAGTCTGCTCTCCCTGGGTGCAGGGCTGGGAAGTTGGGGAATCCCAATTCCTGCTCCACACCCAGCAGGTTGTTGCAGCAGAGTAAACACCAGAGCAGCTGGATTCCCCTTCTTCATGGGGCCCTGGGGAAAGACCACTCTGGCAACAGCAGCAGCAGGAGTGAGGCCGGCATCTCTCTCACCATCTAGTGACAAAAGAGAGTCAGAACAGTAGCTTCTGTCTCCTCTCCCCTACAGAACGTGGGCCAAGTAACCCAGGAAAGTGCCTTTCAGCCCTACAGATATCACCAGCAGTACTGAGCAAGAGGCCCAGCTGCAGCAGAAAAACAGCTGACCAGAACAGCATTGCAGGGTTCTGAACACTGACATGTCACAGAAATTAAAACTCACCAATGAGAGCCGGGACCCATGTAATAAACCCCACAAGACTACCACTTGGTAAAATAGAAGATTTAAACAATGTAAGAGTTTACTAACATAATAAGCAAAGTGCTCAAGGTAAAATAAAAATCATTTGTGCCAGAAACCCGAAAAACCACAATTGTAATTAGAAAAAACAATCCAATGATGGGTACGTTGAGTCTAATCAGATGTTAGGATTCTCTGCTAAGGTTTTTAAAACAACCATCCTAAAAATGCTTCAAAACTCATTACAAGCCGGGCGTGGTGGCTCATGCTTGTAATCCCAGCACTTTGGGAGGCTGAGACAGGAGAATCGTGAGTTCAAAGCCAGCCTCAGCAATGGCGAGGCGCTAAGCAACTCAGTGAGACCCTGTGTCTACATAAAACACAAAATAGGGCTGGGGATGTGGCTCAGTGTTCGAGTACCCCTGAGTTCAATCCCCAGTACCAAAAAAAAAAACAAAAAAACTCATTACAAATCCTCCTGAAGGAATTATCTAATCTCAGCAAATTAATAGAAATTATAAGAAGGTGCCAAATAGAAATTATAGAACTAAAAAAAAAATTAAAAACATGCTGGATGGATTAAATACTACAGTGAATAGAGTCAGTGAACTTGAATTAGATGAATAGAATGAACAGAAGAGAAAGCAGACTAGGGAGAAAATGAACAGTTTCAGGGATCTGGGGGAGAATAATAAAAGATCTAATATTTGTGTCATCAGACTTTCAGAGGAGAAAAGAATGGGTATGAAATTGAAAAAAAAAAAAAGTCTGAAAAATTCCCCAAACAAGACAAGGCATACTTCCACAAATTCAAAAATCTGGGCATACCTCAAATATAATAAACCTAAAGACCATCACACCAAGATACAAAATAATTAATTTTATGAAGACTAAATACAGAGGAAAAATAAATCTAAAGATCAGCCAGACCGAAAAAAAAAAAAAAAAAAAAACATGCTATACATGACTCAATTCAAATGACATATTTCTCATCTGAAACCATAGAGATCAGAGGAAAGGGAGTCAATATGTTTTCCAGGTACTGAAAAAGAATAACTGTAAACACTAACTTCTATGTCTGGCAGAACTATCCTGCAGGGATGCAAGGAAAAAAGGTATTTGGAGATAAAGAAAAAAAGAATTTGTTCCCATCACACCTACTTTTAGAAAGGGGCTAATAGGAACTCTCCAACAGAGAGAGAATGATAACCTAAGCTAGCTACCACATTCATAAAGAACAACAGAATAGCTAGAAAATTGAAACTAAATAGGGCATATCATGATTATCTTGAATATTTTATTTTCACCGTATTTGTATTACAACAATATGGAACAATATAGGCTGCGTGATCAATGCATGTGGAAGTACTTAAGATAATTATTTTTTTTTAAATCAAGAGCTAAAGAGACCTACATAGAAGTAAGGTTTTTTTGTTGTTTTTTGGGGAGTGGGGATTCTGGAGATTGAACCCAGGGGCACTTAACCACTGAACCACACCAACAATTTTTTTAGTTTTGTTTTTTTTTTTTAAACAGGATCCAACTAAGTTGCTTAGGGCCTCATTCATTTGCTGAGGCTCGTTTCAAACTCGCAAACCTGCCTCGGTCTCCAGTCATTGATTATAGGCAGGCACCATGGCAACTTGTTGGAAGTAAGTTTTTGAGGGCTGAGGATAAGGCTCAATGGTAGAGACCCTGTATTCACTCCCTAATACTGCAAAAACTAAAAAGCGAAATAAGAAGACAGCAATTAAATGGTAAAAATATCAATATCAATCAATTCCAGTAGCCTGTAAGTTACATGTATATGTTATGTATGTGTTGATTCTTAGAGCAATCACTAAGGAAACTACATGAAGTGATGTGTTCAAAGATATTACAAATAAATCAAAACAATTCTAGAACCTTTTTGAATAGCTCACAGGAAGGCAAGAAAAAAGATACAGAGGAACAAGGAAAACAAAGGGAACAAACAATACAAATAGGCAGGCTTCAACCCTCCCATATCTATAATTACATCAGGATGCTGTTCCCCTTTCCAAAGGGAAAAATGTAGATTCTAAAAATAATAGACCAACTGGGCTCATGATGATCCGGGCAAAAGCTGTATGTAATGTAATAATTACATGTTAAATCAACTCAGTGGAGAGGGAGTGAAGAAATAAGATAGGGTGTGTGGTCGAAGCTTATTTTGTGAAATCCTATGAACAGATAGCGAGTTAGCCATTGTTGATATTTTGATGCTCTATATAGCAGTAATTTACTATGCAACTCACTAACTCCACAGTGCTTTATATATTTACCTAATGTGTATATAGGTAAATTAGTAACTATTCATAAATATTTATAACATATAAACTTTTATGTTTTCTTTTATGAGCTTCATATCAAAACCATAAACTATTATTATTATTCCCAGTAAAATTTGAAGGAACCAAGGCCAAGATTGACTTGTCTGAGGTTATACTGTCCCAATTAAGAGCATCAAGACTGCAAACCAGGTCTTCTGACTCCAAATGTCATCATTTATCTGCTTCCATAAGAGTTCCAGGGAATATGCTTACTTTCAGCATTCTTCAGAAGACTACATAAGACCTGAGAAATCTAAGGATGTAGAGTTTACAGTGTTATAAACATTGATCTTACAGGTACACAGCACAATAGTGAGAGAATAAAACCTTCAAATCATGGAGAGAAATTTTCTTAATATCCTACCTTCAACAGAGGAGCTTTTACTAGTCCTTAAAACAGAACATTTTGAAAATTTAATACACCTTTACTGAGCATCTGCTACATGTAATGAACTGTATGGGCCATTGTAGAACAGCAGAACTCCCTGCACCATGAGGAACTGGATGAGATGAGCAAAGATGCTCATATAGGATCCATTAGGGCAGTTGGGTTCCTAGGAGTACTAAGGGACAGGGGATTTGTTATACAATTTAGACTCCCACAACTTGGGAGTTGCTCAGGAAAATTCAATGTTTTAGTCAGCTTTTTCACTGCTGTGACTAAAATATCTGGCAAGAACATTTAGAGGAAAAGTTTATTTAGGAGCTCATAGTTTCAGTGGTCTCAGTTCACATGAGCCAGCTCCATTCCTCAGGGCTCAAGGTGAGGCTGAACATCATGATGGAAGAATATGGTGCAGGGGAATGGCTCACATGATGATCAGAGAGCAGAGAGAGACTCCACTCATCAGATACCAAATATATACCCCAAAGGCACACCCCTAATGACTCACCTCCTTCAGCTGCACCCTACCCAACTTCAGTTACTACTCAGTTAATCCAATTAGGGGATTAATTCACTGGTTGGGTTAATACTCTCATAACCTAATCATTTATTCTCTAAACCTTCTTGTACTATCACACACATGAGCTTTGGGGGTACACTGAATATCAAAACCATAATAATCAAGTTCTGGAAGTAGGTACTGGAAGGTCAGAGAAAAGGTCACTAGCCAGCCTGCCTAAAGCCTTGGTGGGGTGGGAAAGTCTGACCGGGAAGAGTGTGCAGGAGCCAGAGAAAGAAGAGCTTATGAAGAGCTCTGCTTTTGAAAAGCTGTTGCCATTGGGCAGCTCTGGCCTCTGTAGATCCATGGGTAAGCCTGGGGTCCATGCTGGTCAGCAGAGTTGGCAGACAGAAAGAGAGCCAAATACAGAGCAGTGGAGAGCAAGGTTAAGCTGGACCAGGCAAGTTTCAGGGTCTACTGGCTCTGCACATTTCACCAGGTGAAGATATCAGAGAATAATTGCAACTGCTCTCCTCTCACCTCCCAAATCCATTATGAATCCCTCTCTGGCCAACTCAGAACAAAAAGGGAAGGGAATTCTGGAAAATGTAGGTCCTGTCCTAGTATAACTGTGTTGATTTTAGAGGAAGAGGGAAAATAAGGTTGAAAATTCACCAGCATTACTGTATGGTCTTAGGCCAGTTACTTAACTTCTGTAAGACACAGTGTTTTAGTCAGCTTTTTTGCTGCTGTGACTAAAAGATCTGACTAGAAAAACTGTAGAGGAGGAAAAGTTTATTTGAGGGCTCACACTTTCAGAGGTCCACAGAAGGCTGGCTCCATTCCTCAAGGCAAGATGTGAGGCAGAATATCATGGTAGAAAAGTGTGGCAGAGAAAAGCAACTCACATGACGATCAGTAAGCAGAGAGAAGTCACCACTTGCCAGATACAAATATATACCCCAAAGCCACACCCCCCACTGCCCATCTCCTCCAGCCACACCCCACCTGCCTTCAATTACCACTCAATTAATCCCATCAGGTGATTAATTCACTTACTGGGTTAAGGCTCTCATAACCAAATCATTTTTTTTCTGAACCTTTTTGCATCATCTCACACATGAGCTTTTGAGGGACACCCCACATCCAAACCACAGCACTCAGTTTCCTCCACTGTAAGTACATTATAAAACATACCTCAAATAATCACAAAAATCACATGAGAAATTACAACACACACTCAAAACATTGCCTGCTTTCTCTCCCACCTTGCTCCCCTCCTCTGGCTCTTTTGCTTTGGCCACATGTCATCTCTGGTCTCCTCATTGACCCTGATGAATACATAGACTCTTGCTAAATGCTCTAATCAAAAAAATTCTTAAATACACCCTGCCTCTTTACTTTTTTTTTTTTTTTTTTTTTTTTTAAATATTTTTTTAGTTGTAGATGGACACAATGTCTTTATTTTATTGCTTTGTATGTGGTGCTGAGGATCGAACCCAGGGCCTCACGCATGCGAGGCAAGC
>PVHX01014966.1:0-48431 GCA_004024805.1 Geosciurus inauris | reverse complement strand
CTTCTGCCTACCTGATGTCCCCAAATGTGTAGGGAAAGATGAGGCTTCCTCACCTGAGACCAGGAGCTCCAGGGGGTCACTGGGTTCTGACCACACCTGGGGTCTGTTCCTGTAATAGCCGTAGCATGTGAACGTCCACCTGGGGCTGGGGGTCACAGGGCCCACAGGGAGCTGGGCCTGGTATTTCCAAGGGTACAGATGGTGTGAGTCCAGGGTCCAGGTGTGGTTGTGTCCTCCTTCCTCAGTGAGAACAAACCTGCCATATGTGTGCCCGGAGCCACACTGGAGGGTCACAGTCCCTCCTGAGGTCACCACAGGGCTGGGCAGGGCTGAGAGGCTGGGTTTGCTGTAGGATCCTAGCAGAGAAGGAGGCAGGTGTTAATGGGCCCCTCCTCCCACACCATCTCCAGCTGGGCTGTGAGAGGGGCACCCTGGGAGCAGAGCCCCTTCCTGAGGGCAGAGCCAGGGGCTGGGACCCCTGAGTGTCCTCTCACCTGTCACCACCAGCTCCAGGGTGTCACTGCGCTCTGACCAGCCAGCAGGGCTGAGATAGTAGCATTGATACCTCCCTGCATGTGCTCTGTCATGGATGGAATGGAGAAGTTGGCCGTGTTCCTGGGCTCCAGTGGGGTCTGTCTGTCCCAGGGCTCTGAGCTTCCATCTTGCTCCAGACGAAACTCCTTGGCCTCCAGGGTCCCCTCACAGCAGATGGTCACTGGCCTCCCCCAGGCGATCACAGAGCTTGGCTCAGCCCACAGGGTGGGTTTGGGAAGGGTCCCTGCAAGGGAATCAGAGGCTGGGTTCCGCCCCCTCCGTGCCCAGCCCTCAGCCCTGCCCCTCCAGCCTCCCCAGCCTCAGCCTTTACCTGCTGTTCCCCACCCTACTGCCCAGGGTGCCTCTTGGTCCCCAGGGAGGAGGGGAACCTGGGACAACTGGGAACTCACCTGTCAGCCTTGGGGTCCCAAGGCCCAGACTCAGCCCTGGAAGAGAGTTGCTATGAGAGGGGAGCCCCTGAGGCCTGAGCAGGCCCTGTCCTCCCCACAGCCTCCTGGGCCCTGGGGTCTCCTGATGGGCCAGGGCCTGGCTGTGGGCTGGGGTCCCTCCCAGAACAGGGTGTCCCCTCTCTTCTTCACATCTCACCAAGGCAGAGCAGGGCCATGAGGGTGGGGGCCATGGCGTCTTCTCCCACCGATCCCAGCGGTGCAGATGGAGGAGGTCACAGAGCCTGGCAGGACAGACACACACACAGGGTGTGACCACTGAAGGCTGGGTTCTGCCTGTCATGGGATGTCACATCTGCAGCTCACAGGAAGGGGAACTGCCCTCCCCAGGGCCTGGCTCTTGTTGCCCAGGACTGGGTGATGAGGGTGACCCAGGGCTGGTCCTCCCTTCTCAGGGCCTCACTTGGGGGCTCCTTCAGCCTGTCCTTGGCTCAGGGCTCTGGGTCCTTGCTGGAGCCAGTCATTTCCCAGCTCTGGAGATGCTTCAGGGAAGGTGCAGGTTCCCCTGCTGGTGGATGCACAGCAGCAGACCCTGAGCACCTGGCTGTGCAGCCAGCTAGAGCTCGTGCTGGAGCACAGAGAGACACAGGGACCAGGGACGGCTCCTCACCTCCTCCTGGCACTGCTCTGGGGTCCTCTTCTAATGGTCCCCTGTGGCATCCCCTCTCCTTAGCAGCAGGTCCCACCACATATCCCTGGGGAAGAATCTGAGGCCCTCCTGCCTCCTGGAGCCCCTGTCCCCTGGGGCACACGGTTCCCCCTGGGCTGGGCTCTTGCTTTAGTGCCAGCCAGTTGCCAGTGCCGGGTCGTCCTGAGCAGGAACCTCTGGTCTCAGCCACAGCTTCCTGTTTGCAGCCTGTTGTCTGCACCTCAGGGCTGGGAGTTGGCTCAGCGGTGCTGGATGTGGACAGGCTCAGGGAGCTCGTCCAGGGCAGGGCGAGCCTGGGGTGGGCCAGGAGAGGCTGGGGTGTTGGACGTGTGCGGTCTCAGTGAGGCCCCTCTGCTCTGAGCTTGCAGAGGTTGTCCCTGTAACGTCTGAAATCTGCCCCTCATCCCGTCATGAGCAGAAAAGGAGACTCAAGTTCCCCAAGTGGTGAAGGAGGCCATGGAAGGATCCTCTGGGGTCAACCAGAGGTCCCTGAGGAGGAGGCTCCTGCTCCGTGTGGGGTGGCCTGGGCTCAGGGTCCCGGAAGGTGGGCGCTGTGCTCTGCTCCAGGCCTGTTTGCAGCCAGGCCTGGGCTGGCTCAGCCTCCTGGGCAAGGGCAGCACCTGCCACTCCCTGAGCACCTGCCCTCTCCTCTCCTCTCCCGCTGTCCTCCCATCCCGTGCTGGGGCAGAACCCAGGGCTCCAGTTGCTGACAATGACCTTCCACTGACCTTCCATCAGCTCTATCCCAGAAGTTCTGCTGTGTCCTGTTTTCTTTTTGTTTGTGTTAGAATGATCTCATCTAATCCCTCTTCAAGTCTTCTTTGTCCCAGGGATGGTCAAGGAGGCACTGTCTCACCCCCAGCCTGGGTGAGGCTTGGGTTTCCCTCTCAGTATGGATTTCCAGTTTCACTGCACTGTGGTCTGCAGAGTCGCTTGACGTGGCTTCAGTTTCTTAGACTTGTTGGACCCGTCCTGTACCTGCCGAGATGCGACCTGGGAGGTCCTGGCTGTGCTGAGGTTGGCTGGGCTCCTTCCCTCAGCCCCACCTGCCCTCTGGTGCTCTCGTCCTCCTGTCCTGTTTGCTCAAGGATTTTCTGTCTGGATGTGTGTCCAGCATTAAAGTGGGACAGGGGCACCTCCCGTCACTGCCTTTCTCGGCTTTTCCTTGTGTATCTGCTCAAGTTTTTTATTTTTATTTATTTTTATTTTTGTGTTTTGGTACCAGGGATTGATGGCAGGAATGCTTAACCACTGAGCCACCTCCCCAGCAGTTCTTATTTTTTCTCATTAAGTTGCTTAGGGCCTCGCTAAGTTGCCCAGCTGGCCTGGAACTTGCCCTCCTCCTGCCTCAGCCTCCCGAGTGCTGGGATCACAGGCAGGGACCCTGCACCCAGCTTTGCTGTTCTTGAATGTCTGAGTTCTGTGTGGGGTGGCTGGGTCTCCATAACTGTCACAGGTGGGTGATGGGTTGATGTTTTTATCACTATTTAATGTCCTTCTCTGTCTGAAGACACGTGTTGACTTACAGTCTATTTTGCTGATGTGAATGGGGTGTCCTCTGCTCTCTCTTGGTTTCTGTTTTCACAGAATATTCTCCTCCCTTTGCACCGTCAGCCTCTGTGTGTCCTTGGAGCTGAAGTGTGCGTCTTGAGGTGGCCCAGTGGCAGGGCCTGTGGTCTCGGCTGCGTGGGAGGGAGAGAAGGGAGGGTTACTGGAGCCCAGGAGTTCAAGGACGGAGGTCAAGATAGGGAAATCCCACCTCAAAAATAAATGAACAAATACATGAATAAAGAAATGAAAGAAACGAAAGCACCAGGTTAAATTGAAACTCTTGCCGACAGTGTGTATCTGCAGCTTGGTTTCCCACATGTCTGTTGGTGCACTGTGGTTGTGCACATGGTGGCTCTGTTGTTACAGATTCAAACGTGCACACAGAGCAACAGTGTGACTTCACCATTGTCACCTCCATGTTTCCCCTTCTGTCCCTCCTCCCATCCCCGGTTCCTTCCTCTACTCTACTGATCTACTTTCCATTTCCATGAGATCCCCTCCATTCTTTCTCTTTTTACTCTCTAGCTTCCACATAGGAGAGAAAACATACAAAGTTTGACCTTCTGAGTTGGACTTACTTCACTTAACGCAATGGTCTCTAGTTCCATTTTCCTGCAAATGCTACAATTTCATTCTTCATGACTGAATAAAACTCCACTGTGTATATACTACATTCTCTTTATCCAGCCATCTGTTGATGGACACCTTGGCTGGGTCCGTAGTCTGGTTGTTGTGAATTGTGGTGTTATAAACCCGGGGGTGCATGTCTCACTAGTAAGATGACTTTAAGTCTTCAGGATAAATACTGAGGAGTGGTGTAGCTGGGTCATACGGTGGTTCCATGCCTAGTGTTTTGAGGAGTCTCCATGCTGATTTCTGTAGTGGCTGTGCTAATTTACAGTCCCCCGATGGTGTGAAAGTGCTCCTTTCTCTCCACATCCTCTCCAGCGCTTACTATTATTTATATTCTTTTTTTTTTTTGTACCGGGGATTCAACTCAGGGGCACTCGACCACTGAGCCACACCCCCAGCCCTATTTTGTGTTTTATGTAGAGACAGGGTCTCACTGAGTTGCTTAGCGCCTCGCCATTGCTGAGGCTGGCTTTGAACTCATGATTCTCCTGTTTCAGCCTCCCAAAGTTCCAGGATTATAGGAGTGTGCCACCGTGCCTGGCTATTATTTATATTCTTTTTTAAAAAATATTTATTTTTTAGTTGTAGGTGGACAGAATATCTTTATTTTTATGTGGTGCTGAGGATCGAACCCAGTGCCTCACGCGTGCTAGGCGAGCACGCTGCCACTGCGCCATAACCCCAGCCCCTTATTTATATTCTTGATGGCTGTCATTCTGCCTGGTGTGAGATGAAATCTCAATGTAGTTTTAATTTCCATTTCCCCATTTGCTAATGATGCTAAATATTTTTTCATGTAGTTGTTGACCATTTGTATTTCTTCTTTTGAGTAGTGTTTGGTTCATTCTCCCATTGATTGTTTTTTTTGTTTGTTTGTTTGGGGGGATTTGTTTGGTACTGGGAATTGAACTTAGGAGCACTCAACCACTGAGCCACATCCTCAGCCCTATTTTGTATTTTATTTAGAAACAGGGTCTCACTGAGTTGCTTAGCACCTTACCATTGCTGAGGCTGGCTTTGAACTCACAATCCTCCTGTCGCAGCCTCTCGAGCCACTGGGGTTATAGGCATGCTTTCTTTTCTTTTCTGGCCTGGTTTCTTTTCTTTCTTTCTTCTTCTTCTGAATTTTTTTAATGTTAAGTTTATGAGCTCTTTATATCTTCTGGATGTTAATCCTCTGTCAGAAGAGTAGCCAGCAAAGGTTTTTTTTCTTCCCATCCATGGTTTTTCTCTTCACATTCTAAATTGCTTCCTTTGCTGTGAAGCTGTTGAATTCGATGCCGTCCCATTGACTAAGTCTTGACACTCTTCCCTGAGCCTTAGGACTTCTATGGAGAAAGCGGTTGCCTGTGCCTGTGTGCTGGGTGCTGCCCCTGGGTTTTCTTCTATGAGTTGCTTACTTCTGGTCTCATTCTGATCCATCTTGAATTAACTTGATCCATCTTGAGTTAACTTTTTTGCAGGGTGAGAGATAAGAGTCTAGTTTTATTCTTATACATGTAGATAACCAGGTGTCCCAGCACCATTTGTTAAAAAGGCTGTCTTTCCTCCACTATAGGTCTTGGCACCCTTGTCGAGCATCAGATGACTGTAAGTATGTGGGTTTGTCTCCGTGTCTTCTCTTCTGTCCCACTGGTCTATGGGCCTGTTTTATGTCAGTACCATGCAGTTTTTGCTACTGTAGCCCTTTAGTATAATTTGAAGTCATATATAGTGATGCCTCCAATATTACTTTTTTGTTGTTGTTGTTTTGAATTGGTTTGGCTATTCTGGGTCTTTTATTCTTCCAAAATGAATTTTAGAACTGTTTTTTCTAGTCTACAAATGTTGCTGGTATTTTAATGGTGGATAGCATTGAATTTGTATATTGCTTTTGGTACTACAGCCATTTTAACAATATTGGTTCTGGCTATCCATGAACATGGGAAGTCTTCCATCTCTTTGCTTCTTCTTCACTTTATTTCCTCAGTGTTCTATAGTTTTCGCTGTAGAGTTTTTTTTCACCACCTTGTTTAGTTTTTTCCTAGGTTTTTATTTTATTTGAACTTATGTGAATGGGACTGTGTTTTTATTCTGAATAGGTGCTGAGAGTTCTCAAAGGCTTTCTCTGCATCTATTGAGATGACTAAATGATTTTTGTTCTTAATTCTGTGATTTGGTAAATTACATTTATTGATTTGCATGTATTAAACTATTCTTGCATTCATGGGATAAAACAAACTTGGTCATGATATATGTTCTTGTTAAGATATTGTTGAATGTGCTTTACTAATATTTTATTAAGAACTTTTGCATCTAAGTTTATGAGACATTTTCATCTATATTTTACAATCCTTGATGTGTCCTTTTCTGGATATGAGTGTGATATTGGCTATAGAATAAACTTGAAAGTGCTCCATCCCTTTCTGGCTCATGAAATAATTTGAGGGGCATTGAAATTAGTTCTTGTTTAAAGATCTGAAATCAGCTGAGAATCCATCTGGTTCTGTGTTTTCTTTGTTAGAAGGCTTTTTACTACAGCTTCTATCTCATTACTACTATGGGTCTGTGATTCAACTTTGGCAGGTCAGATGTGTCTAGAAGTAAATTCGTTCTAGGTTTTTCAGTTTATTGGAGTATAAATTTTCCAAACAGTCCCTGATGATCCTCTGAATATCTGTGGTAATTTCTCTTTTATTCATCTCTACTGTTTAAAATTTTGGACTTCTCTCTTTTTCCTTTGTTTATTTTAACTAAGGGCTTAAAATCTTGTTTATGTTTTGGAACAACCAACTCTTCATGTCATTGATCCTATTTATTTATTTATTTATTTATTTATTTTAGTACTGGGAATTGAACTCAGAGGCATTTAACCACTGAGACGCATACCCAGCACTACTTTGTATGTTATTCAGAGGCAGAGTCTCAATGAGTTGCTTAGTGCCTCACCTATGCTGAGGCTGGCTTTGAACTCACCATCCTTATTACCTCAGCCTCCTGAGCTGCTGGGATTATAGGTGTGTACCACCATGCCCAGCCCTTTGTATTGTTTTTAGTTATCAATTTCATTAATTTCAGCTCTTATCATAATCATTTCCTTCTTTCTACTTGCTTTGGAATTGATTTTTTTTGTGAGTCAAGGGTCTTGAGGTGAATTATTAGGTAGTTTATTTGGCGTCTTTCTGATTTTCTTATGTAGGCATTCATAGCCATGAACTTTTGTCTTAGAACTATCTTCATAGTTTCCCAGAGGTTCTGGAATGTTGTATTAATATTCTTATTTAATTCTAAACATTTTAAAATTTCTCCCCTGATTTCCTCTAATATCCCATTCACTGTTCAAAAGTGAATTCTTTAATGTCCATGCTCATATATTTTCTGTAGGTATTTTGGAGTTGATTTTAAAATTTCATTCCATTATAATCAGATAAGATGCAAGGATTATATAAATGTTTGTATTTGCTACAAGTTGCTTTGTGGCCTAAAATATGGTCTCTTTTGGAGAGAGTTCCTCAAGTAACTGGGAAGAAAGTGTATTTAGCTCTTGTTGGATGAAATAGTCTATAGGTATTTGTTAAGTCCATTTGATTTATAGTATTTTTCATGTTCAAAGAGTCTTTCCTGGGTTTTTGTCAGGATGAGCTATCTAATGATGAGAGAGGTGTGCTAAAATCACCCATATTATTGTACTGCTGTATGTCTGAGCCTTTAATTCAAGTATGTAATTAGTACACTGATGTTTAAAGCATAAACATTTAGTATTGTTACATCTTTTTGTTGTATTGTTCCCTGTAGCCATAGTATGAAGTGACCTTCTTTGCCTCTTCTGACTGACTTTGGTTTGAAGTCTGCTTTGCCAAATATGAGAGTAGCTACTCCTGGTTGTTTTCAGTCTCCATTTGCATGGTCTACCAATTTTTATCCTTTCACTTTTTGCCTGTGGCTGTCTTTGCTTATAAGGTGCATCTCTTGCAAACAAAATGTAGTTGATTCTAGTTTTTTTAATTCATTCTGCCAGTCTATGTCATTTATTGGGAAATGGGACCACTTACATTCAACATTACAGAGATAAGTTCATTAATGCTTGCCATTTTGATTTATTTCTAATGTCTAATTTGGTCTTGTTTCTCATTTGTTTCTTAGCTACTCTTCAAATGAAATTTGCCCATTTGTGAGCTCTGCAGTTTGTTTTTTATCTCCTTTATGTTAAGTATTTCTTTAAGTATTTGCTATAGTGCCACTTTAATAGTCATGAATTCTTCTTGTTTCTACTTATCTTGAAAGGTTTTCATTTCTTATTTGATTCTGAAGGATAACTTTTCTGGATAAAGCAATGTTTGTTGACAGTTCTTTTCTTTCAGGGCTTGGAAAACATCATTTCAAGTCCTCCTGGATTTTTAGGATTTGTGCTAAGAAATTGGAAGTAATTATGACAGGATTTCCTCTAAATGTAAACTGATGTTTATCTTTTGAGATCTTAAAATTATATTTTTTTCTGTATGTTATGCATTTTAATCACAATATGTCATGGAGAGTTTTTTAATTGAAAAATATTGTCTATGTGTTTTGAGTGCATAGTGATTCTTCATGTTCATTTTATTCTTCATGTCTAACCTCTTAGGGAAATAATAACAAAAAATTATTCAAAAGTTAAATCAATATATTTATCTCCTAAATCAGTAGAAGGCACCAGGACTGTACATATTCTGCCCATCCTGCTTTTTTTCTGGTGCTGGGGATTGAATCCTTGTGAACAGAGGCTAGCCCTCTGCCTCGGAGCTGTGTGCTCAGCCCTTTGATCTGTCCATTCTAAAGGGAATATTCCAGGGATCTCACGGGCCATCAACACCTGATGGCTGTATTATACCCATCCCCATATCAGCCTTCCCCAGTGTTTCACAGGATCATGTTCTTATTTCCCTGTGAATTTCATGGGTGGCTTGTGCTCTGGCCCTGGAGTGAGTGATGGGATGTTCCATGGAGATGGAGCAGATGTTCTAGTCCTTGCACAGTGGTGCTGTGAGTTCCATCCACCCACACTCAGCTCAGTCTTCAGCCTCAGCAAGCAGGATTTGCTGCCTTCTCCTGGTGGAATGTGTTCCAGGGAAGGAAGTGGTGTCCAGGTGACTTGCTGGTCTCACAAATGGCATTGCATCCAGATCTCTCTGATTTCTACAGGTCAGATGCTCAGTAACAGTGGTGTAAAAATGGTCCAGGGACTTTGGGTCCAAGTAGTCCTCCACCCTTGCACCAGGGCCACTCCATTCATGGTCCACTTTGCATGCCTCAGGGCCTCTGAACACAGCTGATGAACTTTCCTGGGTTAGTCCTGTCATCCAGCTGTTCTGGTGGAGCCTGCTCACCATGAACAGCTGGTGCCCACTGCTCAGGGAGGGCCATGGTGGGGAGCAGCAGTTTCTCTTGTCCTCCTCAGCCTCAGCGTTAGGCAGGACCCAGTTCAGACAGAGTTGGAGTGGTAAGCAAGGTCTCCTGCTGGCCCTTGTCCTCAGAGCTATGCACCCACTGAATGGGGACAGCCTCTTCCTGGACTACCTCTGGTTTCTCCGGAGCAGGACTCAAGGGGATTCCACCCTTTGGACACATCTCAGCACAGAGCTGAGGTCTCCTTGACCCTGAGGCCCTTCCTGATCAATCTGAATGCTGCCCAGCCAGGCCAGGACCCAGGCTCCACCTGAGTCACCACACACAGCCTGATTTCAACCCAGGACATGATTTCCTCAGAGGATCCATGAAGGGAATGTCAGAGTCACTCCTAGGCCAGGTGAAACATGACCAGGTGCTAGGCAGGGTAGTGCTAGACTCCAGAGGTCCATCATAGTGGAGGCCCAGGCCCTGCCCTCTGGGAGCAGGACCAGTTGATGGACCTCAGGCTAATCTTCCAGTGCAACTCACCATGGCAGAGCCTGTTAGGAACAAACCACTCCCTCAGCAGCTCTGCTTTTCCTAAGTCGATGGCCTCTGGTGTTTTGTTGCAGTAGCACAGTGCTGACTGCCACAGCTGCTGAAGTGAGCCTGCTCTCCTCCCTGCGCCAGGTCCCCTGCTGCATGTGACACGGTTCTGTTCTGGAGTGTGGAGGATCAGCCACCCCATCTGCTCTGGGGTCCCTTGCTGAATCCTGTCCCTCCATCACCCAGAGCTGTCTGGCTAAGAGCTGAGGCTGGGCTTCACCATCCCCTGGAGCCTGGCTGTCCTTGTAGGAAAATGCTCTTCAGCCTAAACTGAATGCTCCTCCCTGTGCCAGGTGGGGAGGGACCTCCTGTCAGGGGCTCTGGGGCTCTACCTGCCTCATCACTTCCTATGTGTCTTTGGCTGCAGGGCCCTGGCAGGAGGGAGGGGCAGGGTGAGGGGTGAGACTCCATGGGATGAGACGGCTCCAGGACTAGAGGTGGCAGCTGAGGTGAGGGCTGGGTTGAGATCTCACCTTCTCTCCATCACAGGGTCCTCCCTGGGCTCTGGGTCATCAAGGCGGATCTGTGGGGTGGAAGAGGGAGTGAGGCCCTGGGCATCTTCTCCTGGACCTCCCATCAAGACCAGAATGAGGTAGGGGTGGGCCTGAGGTTGCTCAGTGCTCTCCCCACTAGGTCCAGACAACTACCACACCCACCCCCAGGCCAACCTCAACCTCCTCAGGGTCCTCTCAAGTCCATGGCTCCATCCTACCACATAGCCTATAGACCATCTCCTTCTGCAGGTCAGCAGCTGTGGGCCTGAGGAACAGGGAGGTGGGCCTCCAATTAAGGGAAGGGCAGGAGTCCTGGTGTCCACTGTGGTCCTCAACACTCTATAGAGCAGCCTGGAGAAGTGGGCCCACACCTCTGTACCATTCACCCCATTAGCTCTCATGACACCATCCTGGCCCTTTTAGATTTAAACTTTGATGGAACACCAGCAACCAGTTAGCACAGAGGACAATGCCATGGAGACAAGGCCACCCCAAGTCCAGTGAGAGAGTCAGCTTGGTGACCATCCTCGAGGACCTGGAGCTTCTCTCATAGCACATCCCTGAGCCCCTGTGTGTGGTGCCCGTGTGAGGGGACCACAGTGGCCTGCAGCATGCCTGGATTCCTGACTCTCCCCTGTCCCTGAACCCCGTCAGCCACTCTCTCTATTCCTACAAGCACCGTCAGTCCCAGGAGCAGTGGTCACATTGGTGCAAACCAGGGAGCCAGTAAGAGACGGGGACGCCTGAGCCCAGGTCCATCCCAGACTCCAGGTGCTCTTTCCTGCTGCCCTGGGAAGAGGCAGAGATTCTTGCAAGAGCAGGAAGCCCCTTCAACTCCTGCAGGTGAACACTGTGTCCTCTGCTGTCCCCTGTGTCCCCCACAAGTGCACTTCCTGAGAACCAAGAGGAGGTGGCCAGAGGCTGGGGACAGGTCTAGTGTGGGTGGCTGTGACCTGAGCTTGCTCTGAAGCAGCTGGGCCCTCCCTGCAGGAATGGCCAGGAGTGGGGACGGGGAGGGACCAGGGGCAGCAGTGGGCACAGGTGGACCCCATGCTGAGCAGGTGCTGCTCCTGGGCCCTGTTGGGGTGGGAGGATGTCTGCATGTGTGAGCACTCCTTACACTCAGGGTCAGGAGGACACATCTCAGCCTCATGTCTGGTCAAGGGAATGGATTGTTCCTGAGCTTAGTGACCAGGACACAAGCCCCAGGGGTTGAGCCCAGGCGGCCTCTATCCTTTCCTTGTCCAAGGACTCTGTCACCTTGGCTCCCTACCAAATCCCTTGCAATCTCACTCAGTGGGGTGGATGGCTGTGGACACTGGTGGACATGCAGGGGGCTGGACCTCTCCCTCCTATGACCTCGAGCCCCAGGGGTCTCTGTGTGATGAGCTGTGAGGGGATGAGTCCTGGGTACAGCACCACTCACTGCAGGTGCCCATGTGCCATGTCAAAGGCTCATGGAGGCTGTTGTCAACACCCCTCCTCCTTTGAGTAGCTCCACCAGGACAGCCTAGGATGGCATTGTGGCACAGGGTCAGGTCCTGTGAATTTTAATAGAATGCCAGGAACCAGTGAAAGCAAGCCATATGAGACACAGTGTGAGCCCACTGGGAATTCTTCTTCAGCAGAAAGTGCTACAAAGTCTGTGAGATCACTTCCTGCTGGCCCATCCCTCTGACTCTTCAGCAGGTGCACCCTTGAGCTCAGAAGCCTGTCAGGGTGGAGGTCCTCAGTCAGCTCCTGGTCCCCAGTATGTCCCTGTACCCAGCAATGGGGCTTCCCTGACCACAGAGGTGATCCAGCTCACCCTGGGGAGCCCAGAATGTGAGCATCACCAACTTTCCCTGAGCCCAGCTGAGCCCAAGGAGGTGTCCAAGCAGGTCTCAGGAGCAGAGAAAGCACTGGGGTTCTAGTGTCCTTGGTCCTTTGCTGCCAGAGGACACAGTGCAGAGACTCCCAGGCCATCTGCATTGACTCCTCCTTCCTACTTGAGAGAAACCCTCGTGTTTGGACAAACCACAAACTGATGGTGGAGAATTCATGGTGTTTCCTGATTTCATATGGTTTAGACATAATCCTGGAGGGACAACCACACAGAGCTGACCCATCCCCGTGTGGACTCTGCCCTCCCAGGACCCTGCCTGTCCATCAATTTGGCCTTGGCAGGTCACCTGGACTCCATCAGTGCATTAACTGAGCTTTCAAAGGGCTACCTCTTCCAACCTGAGCTCTGGCAACCCAGTGTCTTCAGGAGAGGACTTTGCACCATGTCCCTTGCTGACTCCCTTTCCAGGGCACAACAGGGCACAGGAGGTTGTGAATTGGGGCTACAGTGCAGGACAGGATGTAGGAGCTGAGCACAGCTGGACAGTGAGCAGGATGTGGTCACCAGGACCCCTTCACACCCTTCAGGAGTTACTGCCTCCCCCACACAGCCAGGTGACCAGCTCCTTCTCACCCAGCAAGAGTTGGGGGAGCTGCCATCAGATGAGACCTGGGTGCAACCCCACTCCTCCAAGGCCCCACTTAGCTCCTCACTGACCAGCTCCTGTGTGCACACTGCAAGCTTATCATGGCCACGTAGAAATCACAGAGATGTTTGAATATATCTCTCCACCTTTCTTAGGGTCTACAGGATGCAGTGAATTCCATGCCCAGTCCCCAGGTGATCAGTGTGCTCACACTGATCAGGAATAAACCCCTCAGTGCCCTACGCTCCTGCTGCGTTGTCTCCATTAGGAATTCCAGGTTGGCACAGGTGGCTGTTCTCGACCTGCCTTCCAGGGCCTTTGTATCCTGGGTGGTCATTTGTGGTGTTGCCTTTTAGAGAGTCACAACATACCATGTAGTTTGTGCAGGTGGTGTTTCTAGTGGAGTCATTAATCTTTTGAAATTCTGCTAATACGCTTTTGAGTGAGCAAGTCCCTGTCATATGTTGTTTAGTAAGAGTTTTGGCTTCTCCGTTAAGTGAGAGTGAGTGGTAACCCGAAATACTGCCACAGTTGGGTTCCCAGAGAGTATCATTGTGAAAACAAAGGACGTTTTCACAGTGTGTCATAGTCAAGGAGATATTTTTTAAGAGGACAAAGGTCCAAGTGTTGCTAAGCTCAAAGGAAATGTTCCATGTCTGAGAGGCTGTGGGGTCAGAGGACATTAACAGGACATTGTGATGACTCATTGGTAGCTAAGAGGAAGGGCAGGACAGTCATCAAGGCCTATGGACAGCAGTATTCCAGGAGTGGGGGCTCTGACCCACCAGGAGGCAGAAGTGCCCCCGAGGGCCAATATTAGTATAAGGGGGTATTGCATTTTAGGTACTCACAGAAGGGACTTCTTTCTTCAGGTGAGGAGTTTTGTTGTCTTCATGAGAGAGGCTTGGACGAGTATTCCTAGCTGGGGTCCAAAGGGGTTTAGACTCTGTGGAGGGGGGGACACAAGCATAGCCTCACCCTTGTGTGAACAGAGGATCTGGGCCCTTCCATCAAAGGGTCAAAGGGTCTTTCCATCATACCAAGGGAATGGGAGTAGGCAAGGTAAATGGACCTCAGTGTTGGATTGCTGCATTGAGGCCTTGTTTGTCAAAAGTGGATAGTTAAGGGTAAATAATGCATCTAACAATATCCAAGAAGGGTCCTTTTTGGTAGAATCAAGTTTCTGAAGCATCTCCTTTAGAGTACAATTGGTTCTTTCAATGATTGCTTGTCCCTGGGGGTTACAGGGAATCCCTTTGGTATGGGAAATTCCCCAGGAAGTTAAAAATTCCTTCAATATGAGGGAGACATAGGCTGGGCCATTGTCTGTTTGGATTGACCACGGGATGTCCAGGAATAGCATTGCTTGCTTTAGAACCTTAATCACACGGGCTGCTTTTCCCCTGCGAGGGCAGCAGCATACACAAGGGAGGAATAGGTGTCAATTATCACATGTACAAATTTAAGTTTCCCAAAGGTAGGGATATGAGTGACATCCATCTGCCAGAGAGAGCTGGGTGTCAGCCCACGGGGGTTGACCCTCTGTGGCTGGAGTGGGCCCAATGGTAACAATGGGCTGCAAGAGGAGCAGGCATGAATCAGATGTTTGCATTGTTAGATTGGAATTTCAGGCAATAGGCAATGAAGACTATCTGCTGAGAGGTGAAACCTCTGGTAAAAGGCTCTAGCTTGTTCTAGAGCGGACGTCATGACTTTAGGCTGACTTACAAGTCTGTCAATAGAGGCATTCCCCTCTGATAGGAAGCCAGGCAACCCGGAATGGGAACGAATGTGCATAATATACCACGGTTGCCACATATTCAAACTTTGCCCAGTGGTGTTGCCAAGGGTCACTCCCTAAGATCAGACATTGGCCTCTCCCTTTCATCCAGAAATGCCCCTGGAAGAAGGTTACCAATAGTTCTTCTGAGATTACCCCCTTAGACTCCATAACTTGGAGAAACTGCCTATTACCCAACCCTATATCCTCATTCATGGGGAAGCCATCACATGGTCCAGACCTCATACCATGATCCTCCACAATAACATAATAAAACTTAATAAGCTCTACAAGAAAATTTCCGCCACATGGATCGCAGCCCTCGAGAATATAAGAAACTCACCCACCCCATCTTCGCTGGAAACACAAGGCTTCACAGCTTTGGCTGACCCTAACCACAAACTCTCCTTCCTTTCCAACCCCACCCAACCCCATTACCCCTTCTCTTAGGAGAGAACTCGTCTTGGGGCATGTTTGCACGGGCTGGTTAATCAATGATGGGTAAGATACTCAGAGGAGCACAACCTAAGACAGGCACAGTCTCATTTGCGCCCCGCCATATGCAACATGTAGGAGTCTGGAAATCCAGTGAAATGATTCTCTCCCATGGGGAGATTATCACAGATCCCTCCAACATGCTTGCTTATGGGCCACACAGGCTTCTCTGACCTTTCAAATAAAAGTAAAAAGGGGGAAATATAGGAGCTTTCTCCATGCCTTCAGTGCCTCCTATGCTGATTGGCTGCCTTCAGCGCCTCTCTTCCCCTTTCCTTACCCCATGCTGATTGGCTGCCTTTAGTGCCTTCTATGCTGATGGGCTGCTTTGAATGCTTCCCCTCCCCTTTACTCCATACTGATTGGCTGCCTTCAGTGCCTCTCCTTTTCTCATCCCATGCTGATTGGCTGCGTGACTGACATGGATCAATACCCTATTGGCTGTAACCTAACATCAGGGCCATGATTGGTCCGAGGACCCTATATAAACTGTTGCACTAACTGAAATAAACGGGTCTGTCTTTCACTCTGGCAGACCAGTTTTACCTACCCCTGGTGTGTAGGTGAGTGACTCTGCGATCGTCCACCCCATACGTCGTCCTGAGGGACCCCATACCCTTGGTGCCCCTAGTCCCGTGGGACTCCAATTCGTCAAGCGAACCCACACAAGGCACGACATAAACAACATCCAACATAAACAACAGTCACTGTTACATGTCCTTCCCTTTCTCCATACTCTTTGACTCACCCCTTATCTGGTGAATCTGCCTCCTGGACCTTTAATATCTTTAATATATATACATGTATTTTAATTTCTTTGTGGCACTGAGGATGGAACCCAGCCCTGGGTGTGCTCTGCAGGCCTCTCCCATGAGCTACGTCTCCAGTCCTATTTACTTTTCATTTTGAGTCACGAGTTTCCCTAGGTTCCTCAGGCTGGCCTTGAACTTGCCATCCTCCTGCCTTGACCTCCAGAGTCATTGGAATGAAAGCCCTGGGCAACTGTGCTGGGCTGGTCTCTATATTACCTTTTAAGAATTCACTAGTTTTCATTCACGTCCTCTATCTTCTAATATTATTAAAACGAGTAAAACATCCTCTTCTAACTCATAACACTATTGAGTTTTTGATGCTGGATTACTGTGTCATTTTTGAGAGAGACTCATGGTGATCTAATTGCTCAGAGACCATGGTACATATTGTCTCCAGCTCTGAGTAATTTCTCTTCGTATCACAGGCGTTTCGTGACGTTGTGTTCACAGTTTTCTTCCTTGAGTGTGCTGGGGAAGTTGAACTCTGCTTAGTGCTGAGGAGGTCCCTATGTCTGGAAGGATAAGCCCTCTGCAGATGGCCACAGGAGCAGGCAGGGCCTTGGGTGGGGCCTTTGTGACAGGGGTGCAGGGCAGCTACACTTCCCACCAACCCTGCTGCTCCTGCTGCGCAAGGGACAATCCCTTCCACAGTTCTACTATCGTGGAGGAGGACAAGGATGGCACAGGGAAGGAAAAGCTCCCCATTCAAAGCCCCGTCAGACCTAGTGAGGCGTTGGGTCCCTGGAGTCCCAGCTACTCAGAGGCTGAGGTGCCTGGAGGATGGCTTGAGCCCAGGAGACCAGTCTGGACAGCACTCAAGACCCTGCCTCAACAAACAAAGCAAACCCACAGCAAATACAGTGGGAAGAGCAGAGACAAACTGCCATTCCAGCGGTCGGTGCTGGGATGGCGGCTTACTTAGCGTGTTGGGGTCCTGGTGTTCATCCCAGCCCTGAAAAAACTACCACATTAAGTATCCAGTAGAATTGTTAGGCTCTGTGAGCTGTGATCACCAAGGCATTCATGGACCTCCAGAAGGCCTGTGTCATGCAGATCCACTCTGGGCACCTGTTGTGGCATCTCCCATGTCCCCACCCCAGCCCTGAGGACTGTAGAGACAACAACGTGATATGTGCTTATAATTTGCAGATGGTAGATGTGAAAGAAAGAAGGAGAATGGAAGCTCTGGTGCTGCTGATGTGTTAATTAGCTCACGGTGGTGCTCATGTCTCTCTACCTAACTGCACACGCTCTGCGGGTCTCTGCCTGAGCGGCTGCCTATGGAAAAAGCCAGTGGTCCCGTTACTTCCTCACAGTGCTCCCAGGCCAGGCGGGCTCTGCCGGGTGGTCAGAGCGTGCAGGTGGACAAGAAACACCCTGATTTTACAAGGACCTTACTACGGTGAATACATTTTTTAGCATTTATTATTCATGCACTGAAGGTAAATCTAGAGTCACCTCGTACAACCAAGTGTATCGTTTTATTTACGTAAATAATAAAAACATAAAACTGTATTCTAGAATCCATCATGAAGCCTTAAGTTCTGAATAAGCAGTGAATTTTCTATTAAACATGAAAGAAAATGGGCAAAGTTTCTTTGGCAAAACAACATGAATTTGCACCAGAGGATCCTGGGTTAGTAAAAGGATGAAGGAACACACTTGATTGTAAATGTCAGGGATTAATCCATCTTGGTCCTTGATCAGTTCCTAAACCTATACCTCTTTAATTTTTTAAAAATGTATTTATTCTAATCAAGGTATACCAGACAGCAGAGTGCATTTGGATTCACTGTACACAAATGGAGCACAACTCTTCACTTCTCTGGTTGTACACAACATAAACTCACACCATACATGCAGTCATACATGAACCTAGGGCATTGCTGTCCACCTCATTCCACCATCTTTCCTGCCCCCCATGTCCCATCCCCACCCTTCCCTCTCCTTTGACCAAAGTTTCTCCATTTTTCCCATGTCCCTTCCTTCATCATGGATCAGCATCCACTTATCAGAACATTCGGCATTTGGTGTTTTGGGATTGGCTTACTTTGCTTAGCATGATGTTCTCCAACTCCATCCATTTACCTGCAAATGCCATAATTTTATTCTCTTTTATTGCTGAGTAATATTCCATTGTGTAGGTGTACCACAGTTTCTTTATCCATTCATCTATTGAAGGGTATCTGGATTGCTTCCACAGTTTAGCTATTGTGAATTGTGTTGCTATAAACATTGAAGTGGCTGCATCACTGTAGTATGCTGTTTTTAAGTCTCTGGGGTATAAACCGAGGAGTGGGACAGCTGGGTCAAACGCTGGTTCCAATCCAAGTTTTCTAAGGAATCTCCATACTGCTTTCCAGATTGGTTGTACCAATTTGCAGTCTCACCAGCAATGTATGAGTGCCTTTTCCCCACAACCATGCCAACACTTATTGCTGTTTGTATTCTTGATAACTGCCATTCTGACTGGTGTGAGATGAAATCTTAGAGTAGTTTTGATTTGCATTTCTCTAGTGGCTGGAGATGTTGAACAGTTTTTTCATATAGTTGTTGATCGATTGCATATCTTCTTCTGAGAAGTGTCTGTTCAGCTTCTTAGCCCATTTATTGATTGGGTTGTTTGTTTTTTTGGTGTTAAGTTTTTTGAGTTCTTTCTTTATCTTCTCTATTTCAATAGTGTCTGTTGTGATATCTTCCTTTTTCATCTTGAATTTTAGTTAATTTGAGTTTTCTCTCTCCTTCTTTTCGTTAGAGGGGCTAAGCTTTATCAATTTCATTTATTTTTTTCAAAGAACCAGCTTTTTGTTTTGTCAATTTTTTGAATTGTTTCTTTTGTTTCAATTTCATTGATTTTAAGCCCCAATTTTTATTATTTCCTGTCTTCTACTTCTTTTGGTGTTGATTTGTTCTTCTTTTTCTAGAGCTTTGAGATGTAATGTCAGATTGTTTATTTGTTGACTTTTTCTTATTTTAATGAATGAGCTCAATGCAATGAACTTTCCTCTTTTTTTAAATATTTTTTTTAGTTGTAGATGGACACAATGTCTTTATTTTATTGCTTTGTATGTGGTGCTGAGGATCAAACCCAGGGCCTCACGCATGCGAGGCAAGCGCTCTACCGCTAAGCTACAGTCCAAGCCCTGAACTTTCCTCTTAACACAGCCTTCATAGTGTCCCACAGATTTTGATATGTTGTATAAGAGTTCTCCTTTACCTCTAAGAATTTTTTTTTATCTCCTCCCTGATGTCTTGTTATCCATGAGTCATTCAATAGTATATTATTTAGTTTCCAGGTGATGGAGTAACTTCTATTTTTAATTTTATCATTGATTTCTAATTTCATCCATTATGGTCTGATAGAATGCAGGGTAGTATCTCTGTTTTGTATTTGCTAAGACTTGCTTTGTGGCATAGCATATGATCTATTTTGTAGAAGGATCCATGTGCTGCTGAGAAAAAAGTGTATTTGCTTGTTGAAGGATGGAATATTCTATATATGTTTGTTAAGTCTAGATTATTGATTGTTCTATTGAGTTTTGTAGATTGTTTAGTTGTTGTTTGGAAGATCTATCCAGTGGTGAGAGAGCTGTGTTAAAGTTCCCCAATACTATTATGTTATGGTCTATTTGATTCTTGAAGTTGAGAAAGGTTGTTTGACATACATGGCTGCCCCATTGTTTGGGGCATAGATATTTATGATTGTTATGTCTTGTTGACGTATGATTCCCTTTAAGAAGTATGAAATTACCTTCTTTATCCCTTCTGACTATCTTTGGTTTGAAGTCCGCTTTATCTGATATGAGGATGGAGACCCCTGATTGTTTACGTGGTCCATTTGAGTGGTATATTTTTTCCATCCTTTCACCTTCAGTCTGTGGATGTCTTTTCCTATGAGATGAGTCTCTTGAAGGCACCATATTGTTGGGTCTTTTTAAAAAATCCAATCTGCCAGTCCATATCTTTTTTTTTTTTTATGGTACTCGAGATTGAACTCAGGGGCACTCCACTGAGCCACATCCTCAGCCCTATTTTGTGTTTTATGTAGAGACAGGGTCTCACTGAATTACTTAGCACCTAGCCATTGCTGAGGCTGGCTTTGAACTCACAATTCTCCTGTCTCAGCCTCCTTAGTGCTGGGATTACAGGCGTGTGCCACTGCGCCCAGCTAGTCTATATCTTTTGATTGATGAGCTTAGGTCATTCACATTCAGGGTTATTATTGAAATATGGTTTGTATTGCCATTCATTTTGCTTTATTTTTGGTTTTTAACTTGGCTTGGTTTCTCCTTTGATTGGCTTTTCCTTTCGTGTAGTTCTTCCTTTTGCTGATTTTTATTGTTGTTTTTCTTTTCCTCCTCATGAAATATTTTGCTGAGAATGTTCTCTAGTGTAGGCTTTCTTGCTGTAAATTCTTTTAACTTTTGTTTGTCATGAAAGGTTTTTATTTCATCATCAAATCTGAAGCTTAATTTTGCTAGATATAAGATTCTTTTTAAATTTAATTTATTTTTTATACTTAGGTATACAAGATAGTAGAATGCACTTTGATTCATTGTACATAGATGGAGCACAACTTTTTATTTCTTTGGTTGTACGTGATGTAAAATCACATCATATATGCAGTCATACATGAAGCTAGGGCTATGATGTCCATCTCAGTCCACCATCTTTACTGCCCTTATGCCCTATCCCCCCTCCTTCCCCTTTGACCAAAGTTTCTCCATTCTTCCCATGTCCCTTCCTTCATTATGGATCAGCATCCACTTACCAGAGAGAACATTTGGCATTTGGTGTTTTGGGATTGGCTTACTTTGCTTAGCATGATGTTCTCCAACTCCATCCATTTACTAGCAAATGCCATAATTTTATTCTCTTTTATTGCTGAATAATACCTATTGTGTATATATAGCACTGTTTCTTTATCTATTCATCTATTGAAGGGCATCTAGGTTGCTTCCACAGTTTAGCTATTGTGAATTGTGCTGCTATAAATATTGAAGTGGCTGCATCACTGTAGTATGCTGTTCTTAAGTCTTTTGGGTATAGACTGAGGAGTGGGATAGCTGGGTCAAACGCTGATTCCAATCCAAGTTTTCTAAGGAATCTCCATACTGCTTTCCAGATTGGTTACACCAATTTGCAGTCCCACCAGCAATGTATGTGCGTACCTTTCCTCCTACATCTTCGCCAACACTTATTGTTGTTTGTATTCTTGATAATTGCTGTTCTGACTGGCGTGAGATGAAATCTTAGGGTAGTTTTGACTTACATTTCTCTGATTGCTAGAGATGTTGAACATTTTTTATATGTTTGTTAATCGATTGCATATCTTCTTCTGAGAAGTGTTTGTTCAGCTCCTTACCCCATTTATTGATTGAGTTGTTTTTTTGATGTTAAGTTTTTTGAGTTCTTTATATATCCTGGAAAATAGTGCTCTATCAGATGTGTGTGTGGTAAAAATTTGTTCCCAGAATGTAGGCTTTTTGTTCACTTCATTGATTGTTTCTTTTGCTGTGAAGAAGCTTTTTAGTTTGAATCCATCCCATTTATTGATTCTTGATTTTACTTCTTGTGCTATAGGAGTCTTGTTAAGGAAGTAAGGTCCTAATCTGACATGATGAAGATTTGGGCCTACTTTTTCTTCTATTAGGTGTAGGGTCTCTGGTCTGATTCCCAGGTCCTTGATCCACTTTGAGTTGAATTTTGTGCATGGTGAGAGATGGGGGTTTAGTTTCATTTTGCTCCATATGGATTTCCAGTTTTCCCAGCACCATTTGTTGAAGAGGCTATCTTTTCTCCAATGTACATGTTTGGCACCTTTGTCTAGTATGAGATCACTGTATTTATGTGAATTTGTCTCTGTGTCTTCTATTCTGTACCATTGTTGTACATGTCTATTTTGGTGACAATACCATGCTGTTTTTGTTACTATAGCTTTGTACTATAGTTTAAGTTCTGGTATTGTGATGCCTCCTGTTTCACTCTTCTTGCTAAGGATTGCTTTGACTATTCTGGGTCTCTTATTCTTCCAAATGAATTTCATGATTGCCTTTTCTATTTCTATAAGGAATGATGTTGGGATTTTAATTGGTATTGCATTGAATATGTATAGTGCTTTGGGTAGTATGGCCATTTTAACAATATTGATTCTGCCTATCCAAGAGCATGGGAGATCTTTCCATCTTCTAAGATCTTCCTCAATTTCTTTCTTCAGGGTCCTTTAGTTTTCATATTTCAGGTCTTTTACCTCTTTTGTTAAATCAATTCCCAAGTTTTTTTTTTTTTTGAGGATATTGTGAATGGAGTAGTTTTCATAATTTCTATGCCAGAGGATTCATCACTGATGTATAGAAATGCAATTGATTTATGGGTGTTGATTTTATATTCTGCTACTTTGCTGAATTTATTTATTAATTCTAGAAGTTTCCTGATGGAATATTTTGGATCCTCTAATATAGAATCATGTCATCAGCAAATAATGATAGTTTCAGTTCTTCTTTTCCTATTTTTTTTTTTTTTTGGTACCGGGGATTGAACTCAGGGGCACTCGACCACTGAGCCACATCCCCAGCCCTATTTTGTGTTTTATGTAGAGACAGGGTCTCACTGAGTTGCTTAGTGCCTCACTGTTGCTGAGGCTGGCTTTGAACTCGCAATTCTCCTGTCTCAGCCTCCCTAAGTGCTGGGATTACAGGCTTGAGCCACCACGCCCGGCTTTCTTTTTTTTCCTATTCATATACATTTAATTTCTTTTGTATGTCTAATTGCTCTGACTGGTGTTTCAAGAACTATGTTGAATAGTAGTGGTGAAAGAGGGCATCCCTGTCTTGTTCCCATTTTTAGAGGGAATACTTCCAATTTCTCTCCATTTAGGATGATGTTGGCCTTGGGTTTAGCATAGATAGCTTTTACAAAGTTGATGTATGTTTCTACTATTCCTAGTTTTTCCAGTGTTTTGGACATAAAAGGTGCTGTATTTTGTCAAATGCTTTCTCTGCATAAATTGACAAAATCATATGACTCTTATCTTTGATAAGACTCTTATCTGTTGATGTGATGGATTATGTTACTTGATTTCCATAGGTTGAACAAACCTTGCATCCCTGGAATGAACCTCACTTGATCATAGTGCACTATTTTTTAAATATGTTTTTGTATGTGATTTGCCAAAATTTTATTGAGAATTTTTGCATCTATGTTCATCAGGGATAGTGGTATGAAATTGTTTTTCCTTGATGTGTCTCTGTCTGGTTTTGGTATCAGAGTGATACTTGCCTCTTAGAAGGAGTTTGGAAGGGTTCCCTTATTTTCTATTTCATGGAATAGTTTGAGGAGTATTGGTGTTAATTTTTCTTTGAAGGTCTTGTAGAATTTGGCTGAGAATCCATCTGGATCTGGGCTCTTGTTGGTTGGTAGGCTTTTGATGGCATCTTCTATTTCCTTGCTTGAAATTGATCTGTTTAAGTTGTGTATGTCCTCCTGGTACAGTTTGGGTAGGTCATATGCCTCTAGAAATTTGTTGTGTCTTTAGGGTTTTCTATTTTACTGCAGTATAAATTTTCAAAATAGTTTCTAATTATCCTCTGTATTTCAGTAGTGTCTGTCATGGTATTTCCTTTTTCATCATGAATTTTAATAATTTGAGTTTTCTCTCCCCTTCTTTTCATTAAAGTGGCTAAGGTTTATCAATTTTATTTATTTTTTCATAGAACCAGCTTTTTGTTTTGTCAAGTTTTGAATTGTTTCTTTTGTTTCAATTTCATTGATTTCATCCCTGATTTTAATTATTTCTTATCTTCTACTTCTTTTGGTGTTGGTTTGTTTCTCTTTTTCTAGGGATTTGAGATGTCAAGTCATTTATTTGTTGACCTTTTCTTCTTTTAATGAATGAGCTCAATGCAGTGAACTTCCCTTTTAGCACTGCCTTCATAGTGTCCCAGAGATTTTGATATGTTGTATCAGAGTTCTCATTTACCTCTAAGAACTTTTTTATCTGCTCCCTGATGTCTTCTGTTATCCATGTTTCATTAAATAGAGTAATGTTTAGTCTGCAGATATTAGAGTAGTTTCTATTTTTTAGTCTGTCATTGATTTCTAATTTCATTCCATTATGGTCAGATAGGATGCAGGGTAGTATCTCTATTTTTTTGTATTTTCTAAGACATGCTTTGTGACATAACATATGATTTATTTTGGAGAAGGATCCATGTGCTGCTGAGAAAAAAGTGTATTCACTCGTTGATAGATGAAATACTCTATATATGTCTATTAAGTCTAAATTATTGGTTGTATTATTGAGTTCTATGGTTTCTTTGTTTAGTTTTTGTTTGGAAGATCTGTCCAGTGGTGAGAGAGCTGTGTTAAAGTCCCCAAATATTGTGTTATGGTCTATTTGATTCTTGTAATTGAGAAGGATTTGTTTGATATACATAGATGCCCCATTGTTTGGGGCATAGATATTTATGATTGTTATGTCTTCTTGTATAATTCTCTTAAGCAGTATGAAATGTCCTTCTTTATTCCTTTTCATTAACTTTGGTTTGAAGTCCACTTTATCTAATATGAGGATGGAAACTCCTGCTTGTTTAGGCAGTTCATGTGAGTGATATGTTTTTTCCTACTCTTTCACTTTCAGTCTGTGGATGTCTCATTTCCTGTGAGATGAGTCTCTTGAAGGCAGTATATTGTTAGGTCTTTTTTTTTTTTAAATCCAAGTATCAATCTATATGTTTTAATTGATGAGTTTAAGCCATTCACATTCGGGGTTATTATTGAAATATGATTTGTAATCTTGGTCATTTTGGTTGATTTTTGGTTTTTACCTTGACTTGGTTTCTCTTTTGATTGGCCTTTCCTTTAGTATAGTTCCTCTCTTTGTAGACTTTCATTGTTGGTTATTATTTCCTCCTCATGGAATATTTTGCCAAGAATGTTGTGTAGTGCAGGCTTTCTTGCTGTAAATTCTTTTAACTTTTGTTTATCATGGATGGTTTTTATTTCATCATCAAATCTGAAGCTTAATTTTGCTGGATATAAGACTCTTGGTTGGCATCCATTTTCTTTCAGAGCTTGGTATATATTTTTCCATGATCTCCTGGCTTTTAGGGTCTGGGTTGAAAAATCTGCTGAGATCTGAATTGGTCTCCCCCTATATGTAATCTGATTCCTCTCTCTTGTGACCTTTAAAATTCTATTTTTATTCTATATACTGGGCATTTTCATTATAATGTGACTTGGTGTAGATCTGTTGCAATTTTGTACATCTCATGTCCTGTAAGCCTCTTGTATTTGATTTTCCAAATCATTCTTCATGTTTGGGAAATTTTCTGATATTATTTCATTGAAGAGATTGTGCATCCCTTTGGTTTGAAATTCTGTGCCTTTTTCTATCCTGATAAATCATAGATTTGGCCTTTTGATTCTATCCAATAATTCTTGTATGTTCTGTTCATGGTTTCTTACCATCTTCACTGTGTGGTCAACTTTATTTTCAAGATTGTATATTTTGTCTTCATTATCTGAAGTTCTGTCTTCCAGGTGATTTAGTCTGCTGTTGATTCTTTTTATTGAGTTTTTAAATGTGGTTTGTTGTTTCCTTCATTTCAAGAATTTCTGATTTTTTTCACAATATCTAGCTCTTTCTTGAAGTAATCTTTTGCTACCTGTATTTGTTCCCTTATCTCTTTGTTAGAGTGATCAATTTTTGCCTGTATTTGCTTGCTTAAGTCATTATTTAATTTGCAGATCATTTTAATTATGTATATTCTGAATTCTTTCTCTGACACTTCATCAACTGTGCTATCAATGGATTCTATTGTTGTAGTATCTTGGTTTATTTGAGGCACTTTCTTCCTTTGTTTTTTCATGTTGATTAGTATCTTCCTTTCTTGCAATACAGATCTGAGGTATTGCATGGTTTCTATCCTATAATTTTGTAGTGACACTACAGATTACCTGTATCTCACCTTGGTGTTCACTTCCAGTCCCCTGCAGGTGTCCTTAAATGGACACTTCTGCCACTAAAGATAGTGGCAGTGATAGTGGAGGTAACCAAGATGGCAGTGGGAATGGCCCAAGATGGATGCAAACACTTTCAGAGATGGGGCTAAAAGGGTGGGACTTACAATGGCTTTGGGCTGATTGATTGGAGATGTAGTGCTGTGGTGGGCCGCTGCCTCCAGGCCCTGTCTGTCGTCCCAAGGTAGAGGCTATTACATGGGGAGAACTATGGGGATGGCTGCAGTGTACAAGATGGATACAGGAAGGAGGCAACAGCATGGATCCCCACTCGTTCAGGGGTGGTCCTGGGCCTGGGCTCTCATATAGACCTGTGAGGGCAGTCCTAGGCCTGATCTTGGCCTGGACTCCCTCAGGGGTTCCAGGTGATGGGTTTGGTCCTGGGCCTGGGCTCTCATGGATTGGCAGGGGCTTTGGTGCTGAACAGTGGGTGGTTCCAGGCCTCAGCCACAGGGGTTCCTGGAGGCATTCACCTGGATCTGGGTTCCCCTGTGGGTTGGCGGATTGGTAGGTAGCAGTCTTGGGCCTGACCTTGCCTGGGCTCCTATGGTGTTTCCTAAAGGTGGTCTTTGGCCTTGTCTGGTGCTCCCCCCACTCAGCAGGGGCTCTAGTGTGGAACTGAGGGCAGTCCAGGGCCTCACTTAGGCCTGGTCTCCCACAGAGGTCCCCAGAGGCAGTCCTTCACCTGGGTCTGGGTTCCCCTGTGGGTCAGCAGATTGGCAGGTAACAATCTCAGGCCTGACCTTGGCTGGGCTCCTGTGGAGGTCCCTGAAGGTGGTCCTGGGCCTTGGCCTGTGCTCCTGCTGGTCCACAGGGGTTCTGCATGGCTGGATATAAGATTTTTGATTGGCACCCATGTTTTCCAGAGCTTGGTATATGATGTTCCAGGACCTTCTGGCTTTGAGGGTCTGGGTTGAGAAATCTGCTGAAATCTGAATTGGTTTCCCCCTGTATGTAATCTGAAGCTTCTCTCTTGCAGCTTTGAAAATTCTATTCTTATTGTGTATGTTAGGCATTTTCATTATAATGTGACTTGATGTGGATCTGTTGTAGTTTTGTACATTTGGTGTCCTGTAAGCTTCTTGTGTTTGATTTTCTAATTCATTCTTCATGTTTGGGAAATTTTCTGATATTATTTCATTGAAGAGATTGTGCATTCCTTTGGTTTGTATCTCTGTGCCTTCCTCTATCCCAATAAGTCTTAGATTTGATCTTTTCATATTATCCCATAATTCTTGGATGTCTTGTTCATGGTTTCTTATCATCTTCATTGTGTGATCAACTTGATTTTCAAGATTATATATTTTGTCTTCATTGTCTGAGGTTCTGTCTTCCAAATTCTCTAGTCTGTTGGTGATGCTTTCTATTGCATTTTTAATTTGGTTTATTGTTTCCTTCATTTCAAGAATTTCTGCTTGGTTTTTTTTTTTTTCAAAGTCTCTCTCTCTTTCTTGAAGTCATCTTTTACTCCCTGTGTTTGCTCTCTAATTTCTTTCTTGGAGTGATCAGTTGTTACCTGTAATTGCTCTCTTATATTATTCTGTGCTTCGCAGATCATTTTAATTATGTACATTCTGAACTCCTTCTCTGACATTTCATCTACTGTGCTGTCAATGGATTCTATGATTGTAGCATCTTGGTTTGTTTGGGGCATTTCCTTCCCTTGTTTTTTCATGTTGTTCATGTGTCCTCCTCTCTAGCAGTGCTGATCTGAGGTATTACAGTTTCTACTCTATAATCTTGTAGAGTCCATGCAAGTTACCAATACCTCACCTCTGGTGTAACTGGGCCTGCAAGGACCTCAGGGATGGTCTTCCTGGTTCTGACTGTTGACTCTAGATGGATGTGGGCAGGAACAGCCATCAGTTGGTAGATGGGGCTGCAGTGCAGTGGTCTGCTCCTCTGTGCATACACAGTCTGCTCTGCCTTCCCTGCGGTAGGTCCCTACCTCTAAATTTTGACAAGAAAACAAGCCATAGGACTGTGGTGTCACTGCTGTCTTCTGAAATGCATGGAGTGGCAGAACCACAATGTCATTTTTAAAAGTTGAGTTTGTTTTTCCTTCAAGAAATGCATAATGTAAATAAATACGTTCAGTTTACAAAAAAATCCACCCTTGTTGGGGAAAATAAACCTGTGGTGACATGGACAGTTTTTTAGGAAGATATAAATTTCCAAATTTGGATTATGTAGAAAATTTGAGCAGACAAATAGATTCTATTGACAGGCAAAGCTGTAGCCGCCTCTCAAAAGCAGAGGTTCAGCTCTATTGAAAATTTGGGCCAAAGAATGGAGGTGGGGCTGTCCTGTGCATTATAGGGGTGTTGAGCATCACCCTTGGCTTCTACCCACCAGAGTCCAGTCTAAGTAGTGACAATCCAGAATGTCCCCAGACATTGACAAGTGTTTCCCGGGAGGACACATGACACCTGATTGAGAGCCTCTGCTCTAAAATCACCAGGCCTGGATAGTCTCATCAGGAACAGGCCAGAGTGTTTTATCCAGAACCCACCTTTGCTAGGTGAGAGCTAGCAAGTCTTCAAGGAACAGAGACTTCCCACCTCACCCTAGGTGGTCCCCAGCACAGAAAGATAGACAGCCATTCAACCCGTTTAGGAGGGCAGAGGCTGACTCCAAGTCCAGACAAAGAATAGAGGGAGAGGGAGTCCAATCTCACATGTGAACAAAGATGAAAATACTAAAGCAAAGTGAATCCAGGATCAATATGCAAAGAAGAATTAACAATCACTATCAGGTAGATGGTATTCTAAGAATTTGTACAAGGATTAGCATTAGGAAACTATCAATGCTGTTTTACATTTAAACAGATGAAAGAAGACCAAGCCATATGACAATTTTAATATAATCCCAAACTGACAAAATCAATGTTGCAATTATACAGGGTGCACATGCCTGGTGTACAAAAGTCGCACACCAGCCCTCTCACCTGCCCGGCCTGGTTTGAGTTTGAGTTTGCTTATTTTATGTATCAATTTGCAGAGGAGATCACACTGCATAAGCACATAAATACAGTGTATTCTTTTTCAACCACTGGAAAATATTCCATTATAAATGGACAGTTGCTGATTTGTTTATGCAGTCTCGTGCTCATGGTTATATGGGTGAATGACTACAGAAGGAAGGAAAAGAAACCTTAACACATAATTGCATAAATTCTTGATATGGCTGCAATTATTCCCAAGGAATCCCTTCTTAACATATATGTGAAAGAGTAGCTCACCAACTCAGCAAGCTTCAACAGCTCCCCACAGTTCCTAGCACTGGAGCGAGGCACAGAAGCCTCTCTGTTGCAGCCTGGGGATGGTCTCCAGTACCGCAGCCACAATGACAGTCACCAAGGTTACAAATCACAATAAATGTGGAACCATGAACCCTTATACACAGTTTCTGGGAATTAACACCACTGTGGAAATTCCCCCAAAGACTGAAAGTAACACCACCATATGTATTACTGCTTGGTTTCATTCCAGACAGCATAGTTCAGAGACAAACGCATTCCCATGTTTAGAGCGGCACAATTCATAACAGCCAAACTATAGAACCAGCCTGGGTTTCTGTCAGCAGATGAATGGATAAAGAAAATATAGTCTATATAGGAATTTTTTTTTGGCATAATGAAGAATGAAATTGTTTTATTTTCAGGAAAATGGATGGAACCGAAGAGCATCATATCAAATAAAATAAGCCACACTTAGAAGGACAGGTGCTGTAGGTTTTCTCTCATATGCAGAAGCTGGAGAGAAAAAAAGAGGGGGAAGGGAAGACCTCGAGAAAGCAGAGGGAGCCGGGGAGAGAGGCAGAGAGGGCCAGGAGGGTGCTGGGAGCAAAACTGATGGGATGTGCAAGAATAGAACTTCTTTTTGTTTTTCTTTTTATGATCTGGGGTGTGATTTCTATTTCTTCCAATTTCTTCAAGCAGATATGACTAAGAAATCACAGAAGGGTACGGAATAGGAAAGAAAAAAAATAAAACTATATAGATCCAGCCTGACTGAGGGCATAGCAATGCTCTTTATAGAAGAGTTTGAAGGGGACAGACAACAGCTCATCACAAAGTCCAACGGGGGATTCTCTAGTGGTTTGTTAAGATGATTTTTAATTATGTTTTACAACTGCATGTGAATCCTCAATTGTCCAAAAATAAAAGGTTTTTAAAATGAATTTTATTTTGCTTCAGTAAAAAGGAAAAGGCCTTCCTGGCCTGTGGAGCCAGGCTGAGCAATACAACACACAATGTGCATGTGACTGGAATTCCCGAAGGAAGGAAAATGAGAAGAAATGCTTGAGGATGGCCAGAAATTGTCCACGTTTGATGAAACCTATAGGCCCACATGAGCCCTGGGCTGATTTTGAGCCCTGGGTTTGGGGTATCAGAACTGACTTGAGCACTGACATGGACGAGGAGGGGGACTTTGCATAGGATACTATACGACCCGGTCCAGGAAGAAGGAAGTCCTGGCGCATTCTGTGATATGGTCGGATTTTGAAATGTGCTCAGTGAAAGAGGCAGACACCAAATGCCCCATGGCAAATGGGTCCATCCACATGGCACATCCACAGTAGGTCATCCAGATGCAGAAGGCAGAAGCTAGGGGAGTGAGGGACGTGGGGGACTGCTTAAAGGGCATAAGGTTCTCTTTTGGGGCTAAAATGCCTGGGAATTAAATACAAGTGGAGGCAGCCAGATGCTGTGTGTGCCCAGCATCACTGGATTGTGCACTTCAGAATGCTCAGTGGCTAATTTTGTTATATAAATTATGGTTCAACAAGAAAAAGGGGAAAAATGATATGATACCCTATAAATTCCTTATACCTTAAGGAATATCCCAGTATAATAACCCACACCATATCCCAGTGGGTTTTTAAGTGAAGTAGGACTTCCACCAAATTAGACAAGCCCTGAGTTCCACAGTGCTTAGGCATCGTTCCCCTGATGACATTTGCACCACTACATTTGAGTGATAGTTTAGCTGAGTATAGAATTCAGGCTGCATGCAGGCACCCTCGCATCCTGTCTTTGAGGTTCTCTCCCGTTCCACCCATCTTTTTGTCAGCTTTCTCCTGCAGTTACAAAATGCCTGGAAAAAAATCATCTCAGAGGAGGCAAAATTCATTTTCGCTCATAGTTTCAGAGATTTCAGTCCCTGGTAACTTGGCCCCATTGTTATGGGCCTGTGATGGCGCAGAACAACAGGATGGGAGCATGTGGCAGAACAGTACTCAATGGCGGCCAGGAAGGGCTGGGGGGGAGTGGAGAGAACAGTGCACTTACTTTTATAACAAAACCCTTCCCTTAAACCCTTTAGGACAGGAATCCATGAGTGGATCAATCCATTGATGAAGTCAGAGTCCCCACGATCCATCCAGTCACCTCTCAAAGGTGAGCATCTCTGCACTGGGGACAAACCCTTCAACACGTGAGCTTTGGGGGTACATTTTAGATCCAAGTCACGATGACCCAGGAAGCAGTATTGCTTCTTGGTTATGCTCTAGGCTAGGAGGGCAGATCTGGGGCAGAGGAGCCCTTCTCTCCACAGGGATCCTGAACCACTGGTCTTCATCTGGCAATGGAAAGCCCTATAGACGGAGACCCTTCCTTGTCTCAGGAACTACTCATCCTAGAAGCAGCCATTACCCTCACCTACTTTGAGGAAGATGGGAGGGAGGCTGTCACCTGCTCCAGGTTGACCAGTGGTCAAGGCCACCCCTGTTCTTAAGCAGAAGCCAGTGGATCTCTTCCCAGGAGCGCTAGTGCCGGGAGCACGGAGGCTGAGTCCACAGGGTCAGAAGAGGAGCTGTGGGTCAGAGAAGAGGGAGAGGAGGCAGGAATGACTCAGAGATGTGGAAGGAGAGCTCAAGAAGGTGCTGACTCTTACAGAAATAAGGAAGTCAGAGGGAGGAAGTTTGGAGGTGACAGAACCACATTCTGGCTGGCAGGACTGTGACTTCCCTTCGCGGGTCAATTAAGGCTTGCAAAACGTTTCCCTGGCCTCCTTGAGCCTCCTTCTCCTGAGGTCGTCATCCTGTGATGCCCACTGGCTGCCCCTGCAGCCCAGGAACACAGGGGAGCCACCCTCTGCCCTGGGGCTTGTCCTCCACTGCAGAGGTTACCTCCGACAGCGCTGCCCGGAGCCCTTCCTACCCATGTCCCCTGGCCATCGGCACAGCCAGGCCCTGGACAAGGCTCTAGACATCCCATTCACGCCATCACGCTAGCCCCTCCGGGCTATATTCGGGATCTCTGCCTGAGATTCAGGGCCATGGGTGGTCAGCGAAGCTGCCTGCACCAGCTAACCCAGCTCCTCCCTACAAGGAGGCCTCCACAGCTAGCTGCCCGCAGACCTGCCCGGCGGATGCACACTCTGGAGCCACCGAGACTCATTCCTCTCACAGTCAGCTCCTGGAGACACACGGAGCTCAGACGACACCTTCCCAAGCTCCTCACCATGCCAAAGGCGAAGAATCTCGGTGTCGCCCTCAACTGTAAATGTGCTCGCAGCCTGGGTCTGCGGGACAAGCAGGAAATCCACATCCACCACCCAGAACACCAAGGGGCACACCATTTGGGTACAGATTACTGCTGGAGTAGTGTCCATTTGTTCTCAAGACGTCCCTCCTACTTGCCATTTCCTTCCTGGTGAAGGTCTTAAAAATGTTTCCAAGAGGCCCTGTGACATGAGAGCCCCTCTGAGCCATCCTCCCCTGTGCGCGGCCACATCCCACCCTTCTCCAGAGTGGCCCTCACTCCGGAGGATCAGGCGGCTGCGTCTCCACCTGTTATTGAGTCTCATCCCTGCTTCCCCCTTCCTGCAATGCAGAGTGAATGAGAGCTCTCTGTCCCCTGTGTGCTGGTCCTGTCTCCACCAGTCTGAGGTCCATGAGTCCAAGGAAGGAATACGTCAGCTTTGTCAAGGATCCTCATGCCTGGCCCCAAGGTGGGACAAGGTGAGGACTCAGTGGACGCTGGCAGATAGAGGATGATGGAAGGAGAAAAAAGTATTTGAATTTACAAAAGGTTTGTAAAAGAATGGACTTGACCCAGCCTGTGAAGCATCTATGCAAGAGAGACTTAGAGTTTGGTCCAGGGAAGCCGCATGGCCAGTGCACAGGGTCTGCTGAGCTGCTCCGCCAGCAGAGGGACCCGCATCTTTGAAGCGTCTCCACTGGCCCTGGTGAGGAGCCCCAAACCCAGTGCCATAGATGGCAGAAGGAGACACCAAGGAGGCTCTGAGAGGGAAGGAGCAGCCCCAGCGTCACCCTGGCACTTGGTGTACCTGCCTTGGCAAACTGGCCCTCAGTGAGATGAGGACTCGGCAGGCAGACAGTACGAGGGCTGAGCAGAGGCACCTTTACTGCCTGAGCTCCTGCAGGGGCACAGTCCACCCCACCCAGTCCTGGAGAACAAGAGCCAGGCCCTGGGGAGGGCAGTTCCCCTTCCTGTGGGCTGCAGATGTGACACCCCATGACAGGCAGAGCCCAGCCTCCAATGGCCACATCCTGTGTGTGTGTCTATCCTGCCAGGCTCCGTGACCTCCTCCATCTGTTCCCTTGAAACCACAGGGAAGAGACACCATGACCCCCACCTTCATGGCCCTGCTCTGCCTTGGTGAGATGTGAAGAAGGGAGGGGACACCCTGTCTGGGAGGGACTCCAGCCCACAGCCAGGCCCTGGCCCATCAGGAGACCCCAGAGCCCAGGAGGCTGTGGGGAAGAGAGGGCCTGCTCAGGCCTCAGGGGCTCCCCTCTCACAGCAACTCTCTTCCAGGGCTGAGTCTGGGCCCCGGGACCCAGGGGCAGGCAGGTGAGTGTCCCCAGCTATCCCAGGTGCTTCTCCTCCCTGGGGACCAGGAGCCACCCTGGGCAGTGGGGTGGAGAACAGAAGGTGTGGGCTGAGACTGGGGAGCCTGGAGGGGCTGGGCTGAGGGCTGGGCTCTGAGGGGCCTGTGCTGGGACCCAGCCTCTGATTTTCTTGCAGGGACCCTCCCCAAACCCACCCTGTGGGCTGAGCCAGGCTCTGTGATCACCCGGGGGAGGCCAGTGACCATCTGGTGTGTGGGGACCCTGGAGGCCCAGGAGTACTATCTGCATAAAGAAGGAAACCCACGGCCCTCGAGGGGGACCCCACTGGAGCCAGAGAACAAGGCCAAGTTCCCCATCCCATCCATGACAGAGTACCATGCAGGGAGGTATCAATGCTACTATCTCAGCCCTGCTGGCTGGTCAGAGCGCAGTGACACCCTGGAGCTGGTGGTGACAGGTGACAGGACATTCAGGAGTCCCAGCCCCTGGCTCTGCCCTCAGGAAGGGGGTCTGCTTCCAGGGTGTCCCTCTCACAGCCCAGCTGGGGATGGTGTGGGAGGAGGGGCCCATTAACACCTGCCTCCTTCTCTGCTAGGATTCTACAGCAAACCCAGCCTCTCAGCCCTGCCCAGCCCTGTGGTGACCTCAGGAGGGACTGTGACCCTCCAGTGTGGCTCAGGGCAGGGATATGACAGGTTTGTTCTCACTGAGGAAGGAGGACACAGCCTCACCTGGACCCTGGACTCACAGCGACACCCCACTGGGCAGTTCCAGGCCCAGTTCCCTGTGGGCCCTGTGACCCCCAGCCACAGGTGGACGTTCACATGCTACGGCTATTACAGAAGAACTCGGCAGGTGTGGTCAGTTCCCAGTGACCCCCTGGAGCTCCAAGTCTCAGGTGAGGAAGCCTTATTCTTTACTCAATTGTTTTTTGAGTACCCAAACAATTTTCCATGAGCCCAGCTCTCAAGGAAGCTCCCGTCGGGAGGGTGGCTGACAGGAGCTTGGAGACACTAGGCCAGAGACCCAGGGACAGAGGCCTGTAGGCAGGACAGGGAGGCAGGGGTTTGTCAGGATCTAGCCCCTCAGCCCAGGCTCCTCTTCCCTCCAGGGCTGTCCAGGAAGTCTCCCTCCTCACCCAGCAGGGCCCTGTCCTAACCCCTGGTGAGAACCTGGCCCTCCAGCATCACTTGATGTAGGCTATGACAGATTTGCTCTGTCCAAGGAGGGGGGACAGGACCTCCCCCAACGCCGTGCCCAGCAGCTCCAGGCTGGGCTCTTTCAGGCCCACTTCCTGCTGGGCCCTGTGAGCAGCTCCCACGGGGGTCAGTACAGATGCTACGGTGGACACAGCCTCTCCTCTGAGTGGTCGGCCCCTAGTGAGCCCCTGGACATCCTGGTCACAGGTGAGGAGCCCAGAGGGTGCAGTCAGGGACCCAGACTCTGCACAGCCCTGTGTGGGGACCCAGGAGGTGATGGGCAGGGTGAGGCCTGGGGTCTCAGGAGGGAGAGAGACAGGGAGCAGCAGGGAGGGGCAGAGACGACAGGGACAGGGGAGGCACAGGGAGAGGAAGAACCAGAGACCATGAGACAGACAGAGAGCAGGGTCCTCAGAGAGAGGCCTGGGGAGGTCTCAGCTCAGAACAAGCTGGGCCACCCTCACCCCTGCTTCCTCTCTGAGGACAGCTCCCTGTCACACCCTCCCTCTCAGTGCAGCCAGGTCCCACAGCGTCCTCAGGAGGGAATGTGACCCTGCTCTGTCAATCATGGAGCCAAATGGACACTTTTCTTCTATCCAAGGAGGAGGCAGCTGATCCTCCCTTGGGTCTGAGGTCAGAGTACCGAGCTCCATGGTACCAGGCAGAATTCTCCATGAGAGCTGTGACCTCAGCCCTCGGGGGGACCTATAGGTGCTATGGGTCTCGAAGCTCATCCTCCATGAGGGCTCTGAGCTCAGCACTTGCTGGGCTGGAGGACCTACAGGGACTGAGTCTGTCCCTCCTAGTTCTCCTGGGAGGCTGGCTCTCTGGGAAGCCTCTCCCTCTGGCGCTGGGTTCCCCATCTGAACAAAGGGCAGCTGCCTGGACCTGAGCACCGAGCACCCTGGTTCCTCTCCTCTGGGCTCCTGGGGCTGGCGGGCCTGGAGCCGCTCTGCCCTCTCTGGGCCTGCCCTGCTTCTCTCAGTGACTGTGACTGTGACTGTGAGGAGGGGGCGTCAGGGTGGGGAGCGGGTGCCTGGTACCTTATCCAGCAGTCCCAGGGGCTCGGCTTGAAAGAGGAAGCCATAGCCTTTTGGAAACAGCAAAGATTTATCAAACTCTCCTGGTTTAGATTCTTCCCTCTTGTGGATCACACAAAATCACCCAGATTTTACTCAGAGCCACCTCTGCGCACAGCTCTGCGTGACCACTGCCCCCAGCCGAGTGAGCAGGGACCTCCAGGCCTGACTCGGAAACAGGGCCCACGGGGGTTTCACGGCAGGAGGAGCCATGAGGGGTGTGCTGGATGCCCCTTAGCAGCTCTTATTTCTCCCCTTTGAGCCCTGAGGATGCAGCTCCCACCCCACCTGCAGGGTCCCTGGGCCTCTCAGACCAGGGTGGAGGCTGCTCACGCCACAGTGGGGTGTGATGGTGGGTGAGGATGGAATCCCCACCAGACACGGCCACTGGGACCTACAGGGCTCACCTGCTGGCCTCAGTGCACACCTGAGACTAAGGCGGGCGGTGCACCTGCTCCCTGGGCGACTCCAGCGTCCGTGTCCTGCACAGCAGGACTGGCCTCTACTCTCCATTTTTGCATTGCCCTTCTGCTTTCTCCCCCTTTCTAAAACTTTTGAAGTGAAAAATTTAGTTTAAGATATTTGAATTTATGGTTTAAAAGTTAAAAATTCTATTCCTATTTCCCTGGGCCTAGATTATATTTATGCATTAATTATGGGGAATAACTTCTTAATTCGAGTCCTCTTTACCAAGATGTTTGGCATAGAAGTTTATTAACGGATGGTAGAAATATTGTGAAGTTAAAATGGGGAACATTCGTGGGTAATTTTTGGAATTGTTTGACTATTTCAGGAATTTGTAAGATTGGTCTTCACTTTCTAAATAATAAGTATAGGAAAGCTGTTAGTTTGGTATATTAATTTTATTTCATATTCACTTGGATTTTCTCCCTTCCAATGGTCTTTACATCTTTTGCAATTTACTGATAAAATTTATGTGAAACAAAATCAGATGGAAAATTCACCTTGTGATTTCCTAATTGCACACCAATTTTTCTTGTATATATGTGTGTGTGTGGTTACCCAGATCTACTAGTATATAGATATGTGAATATGAATCCCTAATTATAGGGTCCAATTATCTTATTCTTAATGTATAAAATACATAAATTACATGTAGATTCTTAACGTCACGGAGCTGGCATGGTGCACTCGGCACAGATTCATACTTCTAAAGAGTAGATGCTTATGGGAACCACTGACATGACACCACAGCAGCACGTGCGCCCCTGTATCTGCTGTGTGGGGTGCGGCCTGCGGGCGTTGCTGGCCACGCAGTGATGACTTCATGAGGCTGAACGGATGATGAAGCCCCGGGGGACCTGGCTGAGGAGGTGCAGGGGTGCGGCCAGAGACTGTCACCTTTCAGCTCCAGACCATCAGGCACCCCGAGGACCACCCCTCACCCCTGGCCCTGGGTCCTCAGCAGGAGAACCAGTGGAAACTCCTCTGCAGGGGACGTGGCTCCCTGGACCCAGGTCCCCGGCTGCTCAGAGCACACAGGGCAGGACGAGCCCTGAACCAGGGACCACTCCCCGACCCTGAGCTCTGGGGCTCAGCTGAATGTTGCTCCAACGTGACTCAGACTCAGTCCTGAACTCACAGAGCAGAGAGGGTGAAGGACCAGGGAGAGGAGCAGCGGGCACCCCGAGCCGCAGGGAAGGGCTCAGCAGGGCTCCATGGCGTCCTGTGATGAGAAGGAGGCGAGGCCTGGCTCCCAGGCAGCACGGGCTCCTCAGGCTGCACACGTCCCCTCCTCTGCTTTGGTTCTCAGGAGCCACTGAGGCCATCAGCCCATCACAGAGCAGCTCAGACCCCAGGACGGCGGAGTCAGGAGGATTCTCAGGTATGGGGTGGACTCTAGGGTCACGTCCTGTCCAGGGGAAGCAGCTGCCTTGGGTGGATATGTGGGGATCCTGGGGTGATAGGTGTGTCCTGACCTCTGGCCTCTGTGTGCACATTCCCAGCCTCACCTCCCCAGGATTACACGGTGGAGAACCTCATCCGGATGGGCATGGCTGGCTTGGTCCTGGTGGTCCTTGGGATCCTGCTGTTTCAGGCTCGAGACAGCCAGAGAGGGACCCAAGATGCAGCCAGGAGGTGAACAGGAGAGAACAGGGCACCACTCAGAGTGCAGAGCCTGGGAGATGAACGACCATCAGGAGGTCTGAAGACCACCTGGCACAGGTGGGGCTGCACCTTGAGACTGTCCAGGCAGCAAAGGTGACTGGGTGCAGGACCACTGGGTGCTGGCTGCAGAGCCTTCCCCACCATGCTGTGAGCACACAGGGCTGGCCCACCGCTCTCTGCAACCCTCCATGTGCCAGTGCCCACTGGGATTTGTCTGTGCAGCTGCCCCTGAAACAGGCGACGTGGAAGCCACAGGCTAGTGTCTGAGGGACTGTGTGGCGGGGTGCTTGTGCTGTTGACGTGACTGTGAAAAGGTCACATTAAAAACCATAAGTCCTGCTGTGTGTGCTCTTGCTCTGCACCTCCCTTCCTGAACAGCTTCCACATGCTGAGGTAAGACCGCCTCGCCCAGCACGTGGTTTTAAATCCGAAATCCTCCAATCTTTGCCAGTGTGTAGAAAAGCATCCACCTGTAACTTCACCTAGAGTCACTTCTGGGGTGATGCGTTGGGGGTCAAGGTGAACTGACATCTCAAGGGACAGGAGCACCTGGGGCCTCAGACCCAGGCACCTGGCATTCACACCCATGCTCCTGTCCGTGAGACACTATGGGGTCCACACTGAGGCTGGGAGGAGGTAGGGAGCCCACGTTTGTGGTGCTCACCTGATTGGCTGCTGCTATGGTGACCTGCCTCTGTTCTAGTCCAGATCCTTCTCCTGGAGAGAAAGGCTTAATCCCCTGGGGAAGGGTCACAGATGTACAGCGGTTCCAGGTGATGAGCCACAGTGGCTGGAAGAGGGTAGATCACAAAGCCACTCTACCCCAGGGGGTGCGGGAAACAGATCCTGAGTTGGCCCAGGATCCAACTCAGTTTCCAGTCAAGATTGCACCCTCTGAAGAAGGGACAGGAAGTCTGTCCACACCACCCAAGCACAGGAGGGAATTGTGGCTGCCCAGGGAGAGGCACACAAACATGCGAGCCCCACCCTCCAGCCAGGCTGGGGTCCTGCCTAACACTGAGGCTGATGGGGGCAAGAGAAACTCCTGCTCCCCACCATGGCCCTCCCTGAGCAGTGAGCACCAGCTGTGCACAGTGAGCAGGCGCCACCTGACCAGCTGGACAACAGGACTAACCAGCAGAGTTCATCCAGCTGAGTTCAGAGGCCCTGAGGCATGCAGGGTGGACCACGAACGGAGTGGCCACGGCGCAAGGGTGGAGGAGTACTCGGACCCTGTCCTTGGACCATTTGACACCACTGTGACGGAAGGTCTCACCTGTCAGCATCAGTAAGATCTGCATGCTATGCCATCTGTGAGACCAGCAAGTCAGCTGGAGGCCACGTCCTTCCCTGGAACGCACTCCACCAGGAGGTGGCCGCAAGTCCTGCCTGCTGAGGATGGCGCTCACAGCACCACTGTGCATGGACCAGGACATCAGCTCCGTCCCCATGGAGCAGCCACCACTCACTCCAGGGCCAGGGACCAGCCACCCATGAATCCACAGGGAAATAAGAACACGACCTGTGACGCACTGGGGAGGGCTGATGCGGGGATGGGTACAACACAGCCACCAGGGGCTGATGGCCCACGAGAGCCCGGGAGTGTTCCCTTTAGGATGGACGGAGCCAAGGGCTGAGCATGCAGCTCTGAGGCAGAGGGCAGCCTCTGTTCACAGGCTCTGGATTCCATCCCCAGCTCCAGAAGACAAGCAGGTCGGGAGGGAAATGTGCAGTCTGGGTGCCCTCTCCTGATTTAGGACCTATAGGTATAGATGATATAGAGACACATTCATTCTTAAGGTTTGAATAATTTTCTGTTTTTATTTCTCTGAAGAGATTAGCTATGAAGAGTGAAATGAACATCCAGAGTCACTATGCTTTCAGAACACCAAATAGACAAGGTTTTTTAAAGAAGAACCTCTCCATAACATATTCTGATTTAAATGCCTAACATAGAGAAAAAGATTAGAATTTTAAAAGTTTCAAAATAAAACATCAGTTTACATTTAGAGGCAACCCTATCAGAATTACTTCCTATTTCTTAGCACAAATCCTAAAAATTCAGGGAGACTTGGAATGATGTGTTTCAAGCCCTGAAAGAAAATAACTACTGATAAAGATTGTTTTTTCCAGCAAAGTTATCCTTCATAATCAAATGAGAAATGAAAACCTCCCAAGATAAGAAAAAAATAAAAGAATCCATGACTCCTAAAATGGCACTGTCGAAAATACTTAAAGAAATATTTGATGCAAAAGAAATTTTAAGAAACCCAGAGCTCACAAATGGACAAATCTCTTTGAAGTATATCTGAGAAATGAGAAACAAGAACAAATTAGACATTAGAAATAAATCAAAATGGCAGGAATTAATAAACATATTCGTTTAATAACATTGAATGCAAATGGTCTCAACTTTCCCATTCAATGACATAGATTTGCAGAACGGATTAAAACACAAGACTCAAGTATGTGTTGATTGTAAGAGACACACCTTATAGGCAAGGAAAGTCATAGGCTGAAAGGGAAAGGATGGAAATTGATAGACCATGCAAATGAAGTCTGACAAGAAGCAGGAATAACTACTGTCAAATTTGGTAAAGCAGATTTCAAACCAGAGTTTATCAGAAGAGGCAAAGAAGGTCATTTCATAGTGGTAAAGGGCACGATTCAATAAAAAGATACAACAATAGTAAATATTTATGCTCCCCCAAACAGTGTATCTAATTTCATAAAAGAGACACTGCTCGAATTAAAGACTCAGAAAGAGGCTGATAGAATAATCCTGGGTGACTTTCACACACCTCTGTCACCATTAGATAGGTCATCCAGACATAAACTCAGTAGAGACTCTTTGAACCTGAATAATATAATAAAACAAATGGACTTAACAGACACCTCTAGACTATTTCATCCAACAAGAGCTGAATACACTTTCTTCTCAGTTACTCAAAGAACCTTTTCCATAAGAGACCATATTTTAGGCCACAAAGCAAGTCTTAGGAAATACAAAAAAAAAAAAAATTGTATAATCCTTGCATCTTATCTGATCCTAATGGAATGAAATTAAAAGTCAACCTCCCCAAAACCTACAGAAATTATATAAACATGGAGATTGAAGAATACACCTTTGAACAATGAATGGGTGATAGAAGAAATCAGGGGAGAAGTTTAAAATTCTTAGAATCAAATGAGAATATTGACACAACATTCCAGAAGCTCTGGGACACTCTGAAGGGGGTTCTAAGGTGAGAGTTCATGTCTGTGAGAGCCTACAGAACAGAATCAGAGAGACCCCAAATAAACTACTCAATAATCCATCTCACAACTGTTGAAAAATAACAACAAGTCAATTTCAAAACCAGTAGAAAAAAAGAAATAATTACGGAACTGAAATTATTGAAATTGAGAATGAAAAGGATTCATTTCATTCAATTCATGAAACTGAGAATACAAAGGATCAGGAAACAAAGAGTTGGTTATTCCAAAACATAAGTAAGATCGATCAGCCCTTGGCCAACCAACCAAAAGAAAAAAGGAGAAGCCCAAAATTAAAAAAAAAAAAAAAAAAAAAAAAAAAAAAAAAAAAAAAAAAAAAAAAAAAAAAAAAAAAAAAAAAAAAAAAAAAAAAAAAAAAAAAAAAACCAAAAACAGGTGGAAAAAAAGAGAGGTTATAATAGAAACTCAGAGGATCATTAGGGACTGTTTTGAAGACTTGTACTCCAAGAAACTGGAAAACCTAGAAGAAATTGATCTATTTTTAAACACATCTGACCTGCCAATGTTGAATCATAGAAAACCTAAAGCGACTCATATTTTAGTCAGCTTTTTTAGTGCTGTGACTTAAAGACCCAACCAGAACAGCTTTAAAGGAGGAAAAGTTTGAGTCCTCACAGTTCAGAGGACATAGTCCATAGAAGGCCGGCTTCATTCCTCAGGGCTCGAGGTGAGGCAGGACATCACCATGGAAGAATGTGGCAGAGAAGCAGCTCACATGGTAATCAGGAAGCAGAGAGAGAGAGAGAGAGAGACTCCACGCTCCAGATACAAAATACACATCCCGTAGCCACATTCCCAATGAACCAATTCCTTTGGCCACACCCCACCTACCTCCAGATACCACTCAGTTAATCAATCATGGATTAATTCACTGATTAGGTTAAGGCTCTAACCCAATCATTTCTCCTCCAAACTTTGTCGCATTGTCTCACATGTGAGCTTTTGGGGGACACCCCACATCCAAACCATGACAACCCATAACTAGTAGTGAGATAGAAGCTATAATAAAAAGCCTTCTAACAAAGAAAACCACAAGGCTAGATGCATTCTCAGCTGAGTTCTACCAGACCTTTAAACAAGAATGAATTCTGACACTCCTTAAATTATTTCATGAACTAGAAAGGGATGGAACACTTCTAAATTTATTCTATAGCCAATATCACACTCATATTAAAACCACATAAAAGAAAGTAAACGTAGATACAAAAAGTTCTGAATAAAATATTAGCAAATCATATTCAAGAACATATTAAGAAGAATGTATATCATGACCATATTTGTTTTATCCTAAGAATGCAAGGATGCTTAACATATGCAAATCAATAAATGTATTTTAACACATAATAGAATTAAGAACAAAATCACTTAGTTGTCTCAAAGAAACCCTTTGACAAAATTTAGCACCCATTCATGATAAAAACACAATCCTATTAACAATAACCTCAAATATATGAAATACCTAGGAACAAAACTAACCAAGGCAGTAAAAGGCCTCTACAAGGAAAACTATAGAAGATTGAAGGAAGAAACGTAAGAAGCAAGATGGAAAGACTTCCCATGTTCATGGATAGGCAGAATATATATTTTTTAAATGGCCATACTATGAAAAGCAATATACAGATGCAATGCAGTTCCCATCAAAATACCAATGACACTCTTTTTTCAAAAATTTTTATTTGTTCTTTTTAGTTATATTATACATGACAGTAGAATGTATTTTGACATAGCATACATACATGAAGCATAACATCCCATTTTTGTGGTTGAACATGATGTGCAGTCACACTAGTCAAGTATTGATATATGATCATAGGAAAGTTAGTCCAATTCATTCTGCTGTCTTTTCGATTCCCATTCCCCTCCCTTACCTCAATCCCCCCATCCAGTTCAGTGAACCTCCACTCCTCCCTCCCTCCCTGCCTATTGTGAGTCAGTATCCACATATCAGAAAGAACATTCGACCTTTGTTTTTTGGGGATTGGCTTATTTCACTTAGCATGATAAGTGCCAATTCCATCCATTTACTAGCAAATGCCGTAATTCATTATTCTTTATGGCCGAGTAATATCCCATTGTGTATACACACCACATTTTCTTTATCCATTCATCCATTGAAGGACAACTAGATTGGTTCCATAGCTTGTGAATTGAGCTGTTATAAACATTGATGTGACTGTGACCAATGACATGCTTTACAGAACTAGAAAAAATGTTCTAAAATTCATTTGGAATCATAAAAGACCCAGAATAGCCAGAGAAATTCAAAGAAAAAAAGGCATTATTGGAGGCGTCACAATACCTGATTTCAAGTTACACTAGAGAGCTATAATAACAGAGACTGCATGATACTGACCTAAAAACAGGCCCATATATCAGTGGAACAGAAGAGAAGACGCAGGGACAAACCCTTATACTTACAGTCATCTGATGCTTGACAAGGGTGCCAAAACCCACATTGGAGAAAAGACAGCCTTTTTAACAAATGGTGCTGGACAACCAGTTATCCATGTGTAGAAAATGAACTACACTCTTATCTCTCACCCTGCCCAAAAGTTAATTCAAAATGGATCAAAGACCTTGGATAGATCAGAAGTTAGCAACTCAAAGAAGAAAACCCAGGGGCAGCACCCAGCACACAGGCACAGGCAACCGCTTTCTCCATAGAAGTCCTAAGGCTCAGGGAAGAGTGTCAAGACTTAGTCAATGGGACGGCATCCAGTTAAAAATGTCACAGCAAAGAAAGCAATTAAGAATGGAAAGAGAGAATCCATGGATGGGAAAATATCTTTCCTAGCTACTCTTCTCAGAGAGAATTAATATCCAGATAATATGAAGACTTCAAAAACTTAACACCAAAACATTTTAAAAAAACCAATTAATCGATGGGCAAACAAACCAAACACTTCTCAAAATAAGAAATACAAATGGCCAACAAATACATGAAAAATGTTCAACATTATTAGAAATAGGAAAATGAAAATCAAAACTACACTGAGATTGCATCTCCACCAGGCAGAATGGCAGCCATCGGGAATACAAAAAATAGCAAGTGCTGGAGTGGACGTGGAGGAAAAGGAACACATTTTTACAGTGTTGATGGGTCTGTAAATTAGTACAGCCACTAGGGAAATCAGTATTGAAGTCCCTCAAAAGCCTAGGCATGGAACCACCATATGACCCAGCTAGACCACTCCTCAGCATCTCTCCTGAAGACTTAGTCATCTTACTAGTGAGACATGCACCCCCGTGTTTATAGCACCACAACTCACAATAGCCAGACTATGGAACCAGCGTACGTGTCCATCGACAGATGGCTGGATAAAGAGAATGTGTCTCTACGCAGTGGGGTGGTATCCAGCCATAAAGAAGAATGACATCATGGCATTGTTAGGAAAATGGATGGAACTAGAGAGAACTGTGTTAAGTGAAGTAAGTCAGACTCAGAAGGTCAAGGGTCATGTGTTTTCTCTCCTATGTGGAAGCTAGAGAGGAAAAAGGGAAAGAAAGGTGGGGATCTCATGGAAACTGAGAGTAGATCAGCAGAGTAGAGGAGGAGACCAGGAGGCAGGAGGAGGGACAGGAGGGGAAGCTCGGGGGTGACAACGGTCAAGTCACACTGTTGCTCTGTGTGCACGTTTGAATCTGTAACAACAGAGCCACCATATGCACAACCACAGTGCACCAACAGACATGTGGGAAACCAAGCTGCAGATACTCCCTGTCGGCACGGGGTTCACTTCAACCAAGTGCTTTGGTTTCTTTCATTTCTTTATTCATGTATTTGCTCATTTATTTGTGAGGTGGAATCTCCCTATCTGGACCACTGTCCTTGAACTCCTGGGCTCCAGTGACCCTCCTTCCTCTCCCTCCCATGCAGCTGGGACAGGAGGGCCACTGGGCCACCTCAAGTCACACATTTCAGCTCTGAGGACACAAAGAGGCTGAAGGTGCAAAGGGAGGAGACTATTCTGTGAAGACAGAAACCAAGAAAGCAGAGGACACCCCATTCACATCAGCAAAATAGACTCAGCAAAAGGACAGGGAGACGAGAGCACCAGAGGGCGGGTGGGGCTGAGGGAAGGAGCCCAGCCAACCTCAGCACAGCCAGGACCTCCGCAGGTCGCATCTCGGCAGGTACAGGACGGGTCCAACAAGTCTAAGAAACTGAAGCCACGTCAAGCGACTTTGCAGACCACAGTGCAGTGAAACTGGAAATCCAAACTGAGAGGGAAACCCGAGCCTCACCCAGGCAGGGGGAGAGACAGTGCCTCCTTGACCATCCCTGGGACAAAGAAGATATTTGAGAGGGATTAGATGAGATCATTCTAACACAAACAAAAAGAAAACAGGACACAGCAGAACTTCTGGGATAGAGCTGGAGTGGGGCTCAGTGGAGGGTCATTGTCAGCAGCTGGAGCCCTGGGTTCTGCCCCAGCATGGGGTGGGGGGACAGCAGGAGAGGAGAGAAGAGGGCAGGTGCTCAGGGAGTGGTGGGTGCTGCCCTGGCCCAGGAGGCTGAGCCAGCCCAGGCCTGGCTGCAAACAGGCCTGGAGCAGAGCACAGCGCCCACCCTCCCAGAGCCCTGAGCCCACGCCACCCCACACGGAGCAGGAGCCTCCTCCTCAGGGACCTCTGGTTGACCCCAGAGGATCCTTCCGGGGGCTCCTTCTCCACTTGGGGAACTTGAGTCTCCTTTTCTGCTCATGACGGGATGAGGGGCAGATTTCAGACGTTACAGGGACAACCTCTGCAAGCTCAGAGCAGACGGGCCTCACTGAGACCGCACACGTCCAACACCCCAGCCTCTCCTGGCCCACCCCAGGCTCGCCCTGCCCTGGACGAGCTCCCTGAGCCTGTCCACATCCAGCACCGCTGAGCCGAACTCCCAGCCCTGAGGTGCCGACAACAGGCTCCAAACAGGAAGCTGCGGCTGAGACCAGAGGTTCCTGCTCAGGACAACCTGGCACTGGCAACAGGCTGGCACTAAAGCAGGAGCCCAGCCCAGGAGGAGCCGTGTGCCCCAGGGGACAGGGGATCCAGGAGGCAGGAGGGCCTCATGTTCCTCCCCAGGGAGATGTGGTGGGATCTTCTGCTAAGGAGAGGGGACACCACAGGGGACCATTAGCAGAGGACCCCACACCATGCCAGGAAGAGGTGAGGAGCCATCCCTGGTCCCTGTGTCTCTCTGTGCCCCAGCCTGAGCTCCAGCTGCCTGCACAGCCAGGTGCTCAGGGTCTGCTGCTCTGCGTCCACCTGCAGGGGAACCTGCACCTTCCCTGAAGCATCTCCAGGGCTGGGAGACGACTGGCCCCAGCAAGGACCCAGAACCCTGAGCCAAGGACAGGCTGAAGGAGCCCCAGGGGAGGCCCTGAGAGGGAAGACCAGCCCCGGGTCACCCTCATCACCCAGTCCTGGGCAACAAGATCTAGGCCCTGGGGAGGGCAGTTCCCCTTCCTGTGGGCTGCAGATGTGACATCCCATGACAGGCAGAACCCAGCCTCCAGTGGCCACACCCTGTGTGTGTGTCTGTCCTGCCAGGCTCTGTGACCTCCTCCATCTGCACCCCTGGGATCACTGGGAGGAGACGCCATGGCCCTCACCCTCACGGCCCTGCTCTGCCTTGGTGAGATGTGAAGAAGGGAGGGGACATCCTGTTCTGGGAGGGACCCCAGCCCACAGCCAGGCTCTGGCCCATCAGGAGACCCCAGGGCCCAGGAGGCTTGGGGAGGAGAGGGCCTGCTCAGGCCTCAGGGGCTCCCCTCTCACAGCAACTCTCTTCCAGGGCTGAGTCTGGGCCTCGGGACCCGAGGGCAAGCAGGTGAGTGTCCCCAGCTGTCCCAGGTGCTTCTCCTCCCTGGGGACCAGGAGCCACCCTGGGCAGTGGGGTGGAGAAGAGCAGGTGTGGGCTGAGGCTGGGGAGCCTGGAGGGGCTGGGCTGAGGGCTGGGCTCTGAGGGGCCTGTGCTGGGACCCAGCCTCTGATTCCCTTGCAGGGACCCTCCCCAAACCCACCCTGTGGGCTGAGCCAGGCTCTGTGATCGCCTGGGGAAAGCCAGTGACCATCTGGTGTGAGGGGACCCTGGAGGCCAACGAGTTCCATCTGGAGAAAGAGGGAAGCTCTGTGTCCTGGGACAGACAGACCCCACTGGAGCCCAGGAACAAGGCCAAGTTCCCCATCACAACCTTGAATGACTACCATGCAGGGAGGTATCTATGCTTCTATCACAGCCCTGATGGCTGGTCAGAGCGCAGTGACACCCTGGAGCTGGTGGTGACAGGTGAGAGGAGCTCAGGGGTCCCAGCCCCTGGCTCTGCCCTCAGGAGGGGGTTTGCTCCCAGGGTGCCCCTCTCACAGCCCAGCTGGAGATGGTGTGGGAGGAGGGGCCCATTAACACCTGCCTCCTTCTCTGCTAGGATACTCCAGCAAACCCAGGCTCTCAGCCCTGCCCAGCCCTGTGGTGACCTCAGGAGGGAACGTGACCCTCCAGTGTGGCGCAAGAGAGGGATATGGCAGGTTTGTTCTCACCAAGGAAGGAGGACACAATGTCACCTGGACCCTGGAATCACAGTATCTGTACCCTTTGCAATACCAGGCACAGTTCCCTGTGGGCCCTGTGAGCCCCAGCCCCAGGTGGACGTTCACATGCTACGGCTATTACAGGAACAGACCCCAGGTGTGGTCAGAACCCAGTGACCCCCTGGAGCTCCTGGTCTCAGGTGAGGAAGCCTCATCTTTCCATACATATTTGGGGACATCAAGTGGCAGGTGGGGCTGTTTCCCTCAGGTCAGCCCAGGTGAGAGAAAGGATGAGGGAATCTGGGGCTCCTGAGCCAGAGACCAGGGCGTGGGGGACAGAGGCCTGCAGGCAGGACAGGGAGGCAGGGGTTTGGCAGGATGCAGCCCCTCAGCCCAGGCTCCTCTTCCCTCCAGGACTGTCCAGGAAGCCCTCCCTCCTCAGCCAGCAGGGCCCTATCCTGGCCCCTGGAGAGAACCTGACCCTCCAGTGTCACTCTGATGTCACCTATGACAGATTTGCTCTGTCCAAGGAGGGGGGACAGGACCTCCCCCAAC